>JANHAO010013305.1:0-15986 GCA_026873985.1 Saraca asoca
GAGATGTAAGAGAGTTACATCTGAATACACACGTAGACACGACTCAGTTAGTTTGGAGAAACATAACTGACAATCGTGATCTTGTCAGACCTATTTGGAGATACTATGTGGAGCTACATCAATAGTTAATCTTTAGTGGTGATCATATGTCTAATCCTTCGACTTGAGATTGAGGGATATCTTTTGCATAAAAGGTTATACTTTGACCAAGTCAAAAGTGACTCTATTCATGAGGAATAATAAAGACTTCAGTTTGGTATTTTTGAAAATGCAGTTAGATATTGCCTAATCAAAAGATGATTCATTAACACTCTTTAGAGTGATATCCAAGGCCACTCAACGAATTAGTTTGGCTAATTAAATCCTTGCGCAAGGTTGAATCGAGACTTATATTGGATTTGAATGCTCGGATTCATTTAAGTCAGATAATTCATAAAGTTGAGAAACTATGATTAGTTATAAAAGTTGACATTTATCCATGCCTTTAACTAATCCGGATATGGGTAATGAAAGGATTCAATCATGCATTGAGATCATCTATAGACAGGCTTGTCACCATTGATGACTCCCATTGAAATTTGGGTAGCTATAATGGCTTGCTAGAGTCCACTTATAGCTTAAAGTCCATAAGTAATTAATTTGGAGAAATTGATTAAAATTAATTAGATTAATTGTATATGCCTTCAAATGGTTTGAAGGGCATTTTAGACTTTTGTCGACATTTCAGGGGCTTACTGGGTCACACGTAGAATGGAAAACGAGTTATGGCCTCCAGAGACCAAATTGCAATTTACTGAAATCATAAGAGCTGAAAAATAATTTTTCAGTAGGGCAAAACGACAGTCATTTTTGGCTTCAGGCTGCTAGACAAATGACATGTCATTTGAGTTTGCCCTTTTCCCTTGCAACGGTTGCATGTTGAAGCAAAAGAAAGAAAGGGGAAATTAGGGCAAAAGCTGAGCTTTGCTAAGGTTTCGACCATGGGTCTCAAATCAATTTGTGAAATCAAAATCTGATCTTCTTCTCCAACTAGCACATGGATTGGGATCAGGACCTCAAGAATTGAGGCCATATCCGACATATTCCAGCATGAGCAATCGGTGGAAGTGGGACGTTTGGATCGGATCTTGGTGATCATCCGCAGCTGAGTTCAGCCAAATAGGTTAGTTGACTCATCTATTTAGGATTTATATTGTAAGAACACTTTAAACCAACAAGATCTGGGGTATTTTGCTTGGTTAGGTTTCCAATTTTTTTTTTTTTTTTTGCACTTTGTTCACTGAGCAAAACCAACAGAATAAAAGGTGTTAGAGGGCATTAATCTTCACAATAGTGGTTGTGAAGGCTGTGATACAAGAGTGTATCAACTCTGAAGCTGACACTAGAGAGTGCAAACTTGGAAGCGGTCATGAGGACCACAATGCTAGACAAACATCAACTCTAAAAGGGCTGTGATGGCCAAGTTGCCAGAGGGTATGAACTCAAAAAGGGTTAAAAGATCTAATTGAAGTGTGTAACAAAGTATGAGGGATTGTCAAGCCTAATGCAAGCAACCTTGAAACCAAGGGATCGGTCTTGTGTCTCACATAAGTGTATAGGACATTAAATATGGAGCATGTTTGGTAATAGAGTCCCAGACGCTAAGTGTAAGCACAAGCTACAAAGGTAGCAAGTCAAACTAAGAGCTATGAAGGTAGCAAAGAAAATTGAGAGCTATAGAGGTAGTGAACATTCAAGTTGCAAAGGCAACAAAGTTTAAAGTTTTAGAGGAAGCTCATTGAAGTCTACAGAGGCAGTAAAATTATAGAGTTTCAAAGGAATCTCACGAATGTTTATAGAGGTAGCATCATTTTTTATAGAGCTAGCTGAATGAGGCAAGCTTAAAGGAAGACAAGGAAGAAGTTAATGAGCAGCAGGCTAAAGACTATCCTAATGCTATGTCAAGTTGAGGGTGCCATCTTTTTGAAAGTCCTCAAGTGATATTGGCTCAAAGAGACAAGCTAGGGGTGGTCAAGAGAGTTGGTTAGAGAAGCAAGCTAAAGACCCTCATGAAGAGTTTGAGGGAGTAGTTTGAAAGGAGCAAACTGAAGACCTTTATTAGAGCTATGTTAGATTGAGAAGTGAATGAGGACATTGACATTCTTTATGTGGAGGAGAATGTCACAAGTCAAACTTTTGAACAATTTGAGGGGGAAAACATCTTCAATTTAGCATGAAACTTTGTGGAAAAATCAAATATTGTATGAAGGCCTTGTGGCTCAAATTTGGGAGCAATCCAACATATGTACTATTTTTTCAATTTTCCCCATTTTGGGGGTATTTCTATAATTTTGGAAGGATTTGCCTGTCCAGTGCAAGTTGAAAAGCACACAGTCATATTCCTTGCATTTTTATCTTCATGTCCATATAAAATGGTGCAAAATCTCAACCCAAAGCTATGAGCAAAAGCCTTATGTCAACTCACGAAAAGTATGTCTACTTGTCCCATTTACTCTTTGGCTCAAAATACTCTTTAAGGGGGAAGTATTGGCAACTTGTCGGGTGCTTGATGGGGGGCACTTTGTCAGGTGTTCATTTGAGGCTTGTTGGCATTTAGTCTAGCAATCTAAAGGATTATGTTCGTTTGAAGCCTCCCCTATACACTCTAAACTATGCAATAAGGCATATATCAATAAAATAAAGGCGTCCCTTTCTCTATTCGATTGTCCCTTCATTTTTGTCTATTACACATTAGAAGCTATTTATATAGGGCGTTCTTAAGGCTCGATTGTTTATTTCTTTCAATTTACTTACTTATATTGCCTTTGGACATGGTGTGCATATTTTGCAGTATCTCGTATATTTATCCAAATGTAACTTGAATTGTTGGAAGGCTGACATGTTGACCAAAAGTGACATGCACCACACAATTTCAACTAGAGAACTATCGGCTCGTGACACTTACTTACATCTAAGGAAGAAAACATAAAAGTGTTGTTGTGTAAAAATGAAGTTCTAAAAAAAATAGAAGTCAAAATTGTATTAAACTTTTGTGAATTATAATTTTATTGTGTAAAATAAATTTTAGAAAAAAAATTAAATAGAAATTAGAAAAAATAAAATTATAATTTTAGAAGCTTAAAGTGAAAAATCAATTAATTTATTTGGTATAAAATATCAATTTTTAAGCATAAAAATATTTAGTGTATAATACTTTAACACAAAATAAATATTGCCTATTAATTTAGATGATACAACAGTTCTTCAAATGTTGCTTATTGATTAAATTTAAACAACAATTGTAAAAGTACTACTAATAATACATATTACTACATGTTATCCATTGCCTATAAATTATAATTTGGTAATAGTCAATGTCAAACAGTGTGAAATAAGGTGAGGAATGAGAAATTTTGAACTATAACAAAGAAGAAAAAGAACCAAAAAAGCGTGAAATAAAGGAAGGATACAATGAATTTGTAGGAAAACTTTGAGGATGTGAATCAAGGATCGAAAGGGGAGTGAGAAGTTCTGAGCTAATGTCAGAGTGAAAGGCGGTGTCAGTGGCTCCCATGGTTGAGCTCGAGTCGTTTGAGACTTGTAGCCTTTAAGTATATGCTCAAAGCACTTACTTGACTTTCCCTTTAAAAGTTCCATTCCTAAGATAGGAAAAAAAAAAACAGAGAAAAATCCTAATTTATAAATTAAAATTGGTTTAGAAATTAGTTGACAAACCTTGAGAAAATTGACATATGTAAATCACAAAGGGGAGAGAAGAAGTTATAATCCTTCAACCTAGGGCCCCAAAGGCTAAAATCACATTGCAATGCTCTGAAATCAGAATCAATGTCATTGATGATTTGAGATCTGAAAATGAAATGCTGAAAATTACTGAATCGAAAACCAAATTTTCCATTCTTGAATGAAAAAGAAACTGGGAATGACAATGTTCTATTAGAAGCACAAAGCAAAGCTCCATTGTTGAGAGAATGAGAAATCTCAGCGTTTGAAGATCGACAAGCAAATGAGAATGTGATAGAGAAGATTGTGAAGAGAAAAGGATGAAGATTATTTTTTTAATTTTTTTTTTCAAAATGTTTATTATGAGATAATGTAAAAATCTAAACACAATCGACCAGAACTTCGAAATATTTAATTATCTTCCTTGGAATTTATCTACAATTAAATGACGGATGCCACAAAATAGCCGTGGAAAAATGCATTTTCTAGTACATTTGTTGGTTGTCAATATTGCCGAAATGTTATAGGCTTAGCATGATTTGTACTTTCTGGAGAAATTTTAGAGATTAAATTTAGGGTTAGCGGGTGATAAAATTTATGCATTGACTTCTTTTAAACGAGATGTTGTATGTTAAATATTTAATTTATTTTAATTACTTATTAATGTCTTAAAACTTGGAGATGTGTAATCCCATGTGCATGCCAGTTGTCATCCTTCGTAGATGACACATTCATCCATTCGAATGGAAGGAATGTATGATGAATGCCTATTGTCTTCTATATAATCCCTCAAGGTGAGTTATTTCGGTGACCAACAGTGGAATCACTTCTTCACTAAATATGTATAGTTTGAGTGCTGGCTTTTGACATTTTCTTTTTCTATTTGTTTTCCACAACTCGAGTTGCAGAAATTTTTCTGCCTTTTTTTATGCCCTCTGTGAGCAACCATGAGTCACTCTGAAGAGGGTATGTTTGCCTGTGAACTAAATTCCCCTCGAATATTCATGTTCGATATCATGATGAGGTTGTATGTTCGTGACATTGGTAGCTTCAAATGTGTTTTTCGCAATTGAAACTATAGCCTATCAAACAATGTTTCCGTCAAGGAACACTTGAGGTTCGAAAGAGTGCAAGGACCAGTTGATGGTTCATTGTATTGAGCATTGTCCACTAGAGCACCGCGATGTCATGATGCTTTTGAATCAATCGGCTTTAAGTATTGTCAAAGTTCCTTTGGCTTGGAAGTTCTTAGTTCAATCGATGATTACTGCTTGTAAGGTATGTCAATTTAGTAGTTGATTTTATGATTGTCATTGGGAATCTATTCGGCTATGATTTTGAGGTACATTGCATAGTTCACATACAAGAACAAAAATTAAAATATCTAATGCTAAGTTCTTAGAAGTCTCCAGAGACACAATGAAGGCCATTGAAACAAAAGTCACCTGGAACAGAAAACGAGTGAATGAAGGATACTCTTAGTCTTTCCACCTGAAACCCCAGTATGAACTAAACAAAGAGCAATATCAATGTAGTGTAATTATAATAGAAATTTATATAAATATTTGAAGATATCTATGTTTGTTCAGTTAACTATATGTAAATACTAAAAGTTGTGTAGGATCAGAAATTAATATGCAGTAAGTAATCGCACTAAAATTGTTCACTATAAATAAATTATACTATCTGTTTTAATAAGCAATTTTATCAACTCATTTCCTTTGCTCTTTTCATTTTTTTTTTAATTCATCAACTCATTTCCTTTGCTCTTATATATCATTAACTGAATCTAATATTCTAATTTATCGCACTTGATCCCTATGAAATATAATATTCTATTTTGGTTTCTCTAATTTATAAATTGGAACAAATTAGGCCCAAATTGGCCATTCTATAAAATTGATGATGAGAAATCCTAATTAATGTATAAAATTCTGATAGGACTACAAGTTAGAAATTATTAAAAGAAAAGATCAGTTGAATTCACCTTGTCATGTTAGAAAATTACAATTACGTAACCCACTTATGACATGAAAACATGCTAATTTGGCCATTGGCATCATATGGCCCATTAATTTCTATTCCAATTATTATTGACATGGAGTTATGTTAGAGCTTTATGTGCCAATTATGATTTTCAATCATTAATTTGATTCAAGAATGATTGTTTTACCAAGTTTGTCATCTGTTTTTTATTTTTTTGGTTGTTATCCACCATCTGTTGGGACATGACCTCCCTTGTTTCTTTGGACATAAATCTTACATCAAAGTTATTCATATAACACTGTCTAGCCAATTTTTTATCAACTCAGACCTATCCCTCACGATTTTCAGCAAAAAACTTCATCAATAGATGAGGCAAAGAGATATCAACTTGCATCATATTTAGAAATGGTCATCCAAAAATAGCATTACATGCTATATTCAATGTATCGACTATCACAAATTCAACATCACTGCTAGGGATTTGAGGAAATTCACTAAGAAAGACTTGTAGTATGAACAAGCCTAATATTTGTACTCTTTTTTAAAAAAAAATTGAACCAAATCATCATGACAACAAATCCAAGATTTAGGGAAAAGAGAAAGCTGTTTTACCATATGAAGACATAAAATATTGGCTGAACTACCTTGTCCTTGTGCAAAGTAATTGTGAATAGTGACCATAATTTCCATGTGATCATCATGATTTCGCTTGAAATTTGGGAGAAAGTCTAATTAGGAAAAGAAATGGCATGGTCAAATGAATGTTTTTGCCATTTATATAGATTTTGTCCCAATTGTTTCTCAAGAAGAAAGGATCATACATGCAAATTTAGGCCTTTACCCTTGGTACTGGATTGATTGATCATCAGAATGTTTTGCAGTGGAGAGAAATCTTCTGTCTAGTGATGAGTAGCAATGGTCACAAAATATTAAAATGGTTGAAGATCATGATCCTTCCAAGTAATTTCAAACTGGCAATTTAAGCAATGATATATTCCATAAAAATGGAAATTAATTAGTGAATAAAAGAGATCATATCAATAATGGAATGTTGGTGTGAGTGTAGTGATCTTCACATAAACAATAGATGATTCACAAAAAAAAAGAGCAAACAAAGATAAGATTGAACAAAATCTAAGCATTAAAGGTCAAATTAGCAAATGAGAAATAACACAATTAGTATAAGGAATGAAATTATAATGTTGTGTGTTGTTCTAGATGAGATTCATGTGATGGAGGAAGATCTTGGAACCATCATTGTTTTAATGTAGAGAATCGTTTCATTTACAATCTAAAAAATAAGAATAGAAGATACTATTATTTATGAGTTGCAAATAAAAGACACCACTACATCTATTTGTTTTACAAATGAAGAAATAAAAATGGCTTGAAGGTCCTATGTATATGCCTACTTATTTTGTTTTCATAGGATACTAATATGACGATTGGGTTTAAAGTTTGTAAACTTTGAATTATTCTTATCCTATATTCAAGACTCATGCTTTGAACTTTGCCATGATCGAAGAATCTAATAACTGCATGTATGCTTTCATATGAAGCCTCAATTTTACCATTTTGAATCCTAATGCTTGGTGTTCTATAAAGTTGGTATTTGAACTTTCATCCATTTATAATTGTTTTCATGGGAAGTTTTGCAATGGAATTATGCAGGAATTAATCATATATAAATCCTTTTTTTTAATGCCTTGCAAAAATATGGACATGAGTTTGTGTTTGTGGTTACAGAAGATATCGAGTGACATAGATGGAGGAGAATGCAAGACTGGAATGGAAAGCATTGTTGGTCCAAGAATTTTTGGAAAGATGATGAAGCCAAAGTTGACATGATGAGGAATGATGTAATGTCCATGTAGTTTGTAGCATTCGATGATGTGGAGCAATTCTACAAGGCCTATGCACATGTCCATGGATTTGGCATTAGAATGGATGCCCTTCTAAAGAATAAACATAGTCTATTTGAAAAATGGTTTATAGCACATAGGGTAGTAGGAATTTGAAGCACACTGACAAATTGGAACAACAAAGAAAGCATAAGTCGTTGACATAGTGTGAGTGCAAAGCTAGACTAAAGGTTAAATTTATGAAAGAAACAAATAGATGGCACTTATGTCTCGATTTAAGGATCACCACAGCCATGATTTATTTGGAGCAAGACACACACCAATTCATAGATGCCATTAGAGATTGACAAAGGCTAACAAGGCACAGCTAGGAAGCACGCATGAATAAGGCTTCAGTGCTTGTCAATATATAGGTTTATTACTAGTCAATCTGGTAGATATGACAAGGCTAGTTTCTCCAAGAAGGATATGTACAGCTATATAAGTCAAGTGTGGCTTTTGCAAATAGTGGATAGAGATACAATGGTTGAACTACACTACCTTAAGGGAAAAGCTGATAGTGACCATGACTTCTTCATGAAGTATAGTGCTAACACAAAAGGCCAACTTCAATACTTATTTTGGATCGATGAGAATAGCAAATTACTTTATTACAAATTCTTTGGTGAAGTTTTAGTGTTTGACACATCCAACAAGAAAAACAAATACAACAGACCTTTTGTGATTTTTTCTGGGGTCAATCACCATCGAAACACAATTATTTTTTATGTGTGCACTTGTTGCAAATGAGATGGAAGAAACATATAAGTAGATCTTGATAAAATTACTTGAGGCAATGGATAGCAAGGAACCACTTTCCATAATCACTTACAGTGAAAGGCTATGCATGATGGAATTAAATTTGTTCTTTTGAAAGCATGTCATCATCTTTGTGCTTGAAAATTGGAAAGAAATGCAGCTAGTAACAAATTCATAAAGCTTTCAAGGACTAACATAAGTTTTGCACAATTGAAGCTTAAACGGAACTCCATGGTGGAAATGCTTGGCCTTGAAGAAAATGCCTAGGTTCATAAAATGTTTTGCAAGAGAACCATGTAGGCATTAGTATATCTCCAAGGGAAGATATTTGTTGGATTGAGAAAAATGTCATAGTGTGAATCAATGAATGCATGGTTAAAAGGATTTTTCAAACACAATTACGATTTGGTAGGCAACTTGCATCGCTTTCATCAAAGGTTGAATTAGAATTAACTTAGGTATAATGAATTGGTGGCTAAATTCAAATCAATTGTGACAACTACTTTCAAGTCAATTAAGCATTGTGGAGCTAAAGTCTAAACAAACAAGGCATTCGGGATCTTCCATAGAGAATTGAAAATGTCTATAGCATGTGTTTTGGTTGGTTGCACTCAATGGGTTACTAGTAGGACCTACAAAGTCAAATGTTTCTTGAACCCTAACATTTCCTCGAATGTCCAAATTGATTGGTAGGATGATGTGAGAATTATGTGAGACATTGCCATCATTTGGCATCCCATGCCATCACATGATATTTGTCATGGTTTAAAAGGACATGGGATAACTACCCAATTGTTTAATCGTGGACCATTGGAGGAAAAATGTGAAGGTTGTTGGTGAGCCAGCCATCGATAATGGGGAACACAGAGAAAAATTGATTACCATAAGGTTTGCCATCATTGTGTAAGACCATAGATCGTTGTGTAATCTAGCTTCTAGGTCAAAGGAAACTTTCTTGAAAGTGAGATATAATGTTAGGTCCTTAACGAAAGAAATTCAAGCCACTCCTAACTCTAGTTGGTAAGGTAGGAAAGCGTGCAAGAATATGAGAACCACGGGTCACTAAAGCAAGGGTTAGCCATCCACATGTGCAAGGTTTATTGGAAAGAGAAAGAAACATTACGCCATATGCCAACTTAAAGGTCGCACAAGAGTTACATGCCCAAAGATGAGATCTTTCCAAGCAATTTGTTATTTAAAGAATTATTAATTATCAACACAAGAGGCTTTTTAGCTTGATCCTGACTTAAATCATAACTTTGAATGTCACAATTTCGTGGATGCTTTGATGGTTAGTTATCTCTAATTTAAATCAAAACTACTATTAAAATTTTTTTCCCAATTTTCCAAATTATTTGATGATGATATTAAATCATGTTCACATGATGATATTCTTGGTGATGGTGCCTTTGGTGAATTTGCATTGCTAGGAAATGCCATATTTGAAATTAGTGACAAAGACACTAAAATCTGGACACTTGATGACACCATGGCTAAGGATGAGGTTTGTGTTTAAGTGAATTGCATCCATTTTCTGTGTAACTTTTCAAAACAAAATCTCATTGTCTACTTATTACATGTGTGCAAGGAGATGCATTGGAGGATAAGGAGTAGCATGCATAACAAATAATTATTAAAGTTTCTATCTTATTCATTTCCATTATGCAATTGTTATTTTTCTCTACCTCTGAATACATTGTTCTCTTTCTTTTACCTTCTTCACACACGAGATAATACATCTTAAACATGCCTAAGCTTGGTGAACCTAAATGCAATTACTTCTTAAAAATTGGAGATTGCAAGTTCATATCTAATTGTAAATTTCTCCATCCAAAAAAACTAAACAACTATACCAATTCCATGCACCCTCGGTGACAAGGGTATGCCTTTGAGATCTATAAGTTTTATATATGGATACTTAAAAACTTGATAGTGTTATGTCAAATTTATGGGATAAATTTTGTGTTCTCCTTATAAGGATAAAAAAAAACATTTGAGTAAACTATTAAAAAAATGCTAATAAAATGTAGAATAATTTTGTTTTGGATAAAAACAATTTATGGAATGGTGATAACTTCATGATTTTGCTTCCTACTTCTTGCTTTCAATTTTTCCCCTTTACAAGTTGTTAAAAGATTATTCCTTCAAGGAAACTTCTAAGGTTTTTGAGTTTCTAGTAATCATGAATCAAGGTTGCTTCCAATTGAAAAATACCTTTTACAATTTTTTGAAAGATTAAGCATTCTAATTATGAATAGTATTAGAACAAACCATGAATCGAGGAAAATGAATCCAATATAATTGCTACTTAAATGAATGGAAGCTCATGCACATTTCATTTTTTGGCTCATACATGAATTGTTAAATAATGATATACATGTGTTTTTAACTTTCTCAAGTTTTAAGAACGCCTATTTAATTAATATGTAATTGAGCAAAATCTAGGTGTTATTGATTTTGTTACTTAGAGGGCTTTTGTTTGTGATTTTGTGAAAACTATAGACTAAGTTTTATTAGTCACATTAAACTACCATCTAGTCCTAATAATTTCTCTTAGCCTTATCTAACAATGAATTAAAAGACAAGAATATCTATATATACTATAGTCATTATGGAATTTGCAAATTTGGACCAACTTGTAAGTTTGATCACCCAATAAACCCAATGCCCTCAACTATGCCTCAAATTGATCAGCATTCTTCCTTCACCAACCCTGCCAGTGAAATGGAAGGAATAACTAGAAACGCAGATGCAAGTGATGCTGAATTAATTGACATCAAGGTGCTAAGGGTCCAAAAAGGACACAAACACTACTTGCCTAGAAAATTGTCATAAGAAGTTGGATGAAACTATTATGACATAATCAAAGTAAGTTTTTCTTATATGAAATTCTTTCTTAATTCATTTTTCTATCCCCTGTTTGTGAACACTTGAAAAAGTGTGTTGTGGGCATTATGTTCTCTGTACTATTGGTTTTATTTTTATGTGTGTGTGTGTAGGCTTTCATAGTATCATTAACCATGTCATTTTGCATGCCATCTCAAGTTTCATTTATTCATTTTTAGCCATGCACTATTGCACTAAATCTAAGATACTTGTAAGTGACTATTTTTATTTGTCAACAGAGAGTAGGCTTGAGCTACTAGTAGTGTCAAGTTCTAGGTAGTTAGAAAATAACATTGTAGGATATCCTATCAAATAATACCTTTTTTGTTTGCCTTTAGTTTTGGGATCATAGTCACAAAGGCTTCGAACCATAATGTGAAAGGCTTCTCCCCCCTTTATCGTCAAATAATCTGTGTGATGATTTTTTTTTGTCTCCATTTATGAATAAATTTTACTTAGTTTGTTTACATTTTCTGCACGAGATTGGCATCCATGTTAAGAGGTTGCATTCTATTAAAGGTGTAGAAATTGTGCCAGCCCTATATTGTAACAGCTATGGTGACTTAGAGGTAAAGTAATTTAGCATTTGCACATGTAGCTATTCAATGTTTAAAATTCAACGATCATCATATTGATATTTTTATAACAATTGATATTGATATATGTAGGGAAATGATAAATGAACATATTTTATTTGAAGCTATCCAAATTTTACACTAACGAGAAACAATCCAAGGAACTTCATTAATGTGAATTAGAATGTTGCAATTATGATTTCAACTTAATTTTAGTTATTTGTATACATGTGAAAAGAATAGAAGGACCTTTAGCCTCTAGTTTTTATCATAGTTAATTGACTAAAATCAACTCTTTATCAACATATTGGTTCTTTGTGGTCAATTAGTAAATTGCACCATATTGATTCTTCTTGTATCTAGAATGAGCTTTATAGCTAGTTTTAGTTTTATTTCTAGACTTAAGCCTTATTTTTTCATAAAAAAAAAGGATGTTTTTTGCTTAGGTTCTTCAATTGTTGTACTAATTTTGTAGTTTTCTCTTGTACTTGTCCAAATTTATTGTTTCCTTTAGTCCTCCTAGAGGAATTCATGCCATATTTTGAACAATGTGCTTTTGCACGTGCTTGACAAGATGAAGACCAAAAAGCATATCCCGCCAAGCAAAATTGGGGGGACTTTGCAAATGTTACTGAAGCAAGGTTCATGAAATTAATGACAAGCCACAATCTTCACAAACATCATAATGGTCATTATGGGAGGATTATGCTTCATTAGTATGAGCATTCGATGTAACAATGGTCATGTTCATTAGTTTCAAAACTATGTATAAGTTCTTTTAGAAACTAGTAATCCTCATATTTGTTTTGTTTATGTTTAGATGCATAAACTTTTTTAATTGTACTTTAATTTTATTATATTATAAATATATAATTGTCAATTACTTGGAAATTCATTAAGTAATTATTAATTGTTTGTTAATACAAATTAAATACAAATTCATTAAGCAATCATTAGGCAATTAGTTTAGTTATTCATCACTAGCATTTTGATCAATCCTAACCAAGGAATCAACTCGATACAACCATAATATTAAGAACACTTGATTTGTACATGACCATTCACTACAATTGGATCAACTTCATATAATTATGAGATGAGTTTATAAAAGCTAATGACCATTCACTAACATGGTTTTTGACTCTTAAAAGTTGCATCAACTTGACACAAGTAGAAACTAACAAAACACCAAATCATAGGATCAATAAAGCTAGCATATTATAAGTTCCACTTAAATTAAGTAAACCAAATGAAATAGAAGATGATACGCATGTTAACCAGTATAGTTTTCTACAATATGTAAGGAGTCCATTTTATCTATACAAGGTTGGAATAGTTAAGAGCATCATATTTTAAATTTGTTTATAAATTTTGTTTTGACTTCTTTGTTAAGTTATTTTTAAGTAGTATGAGGTTAAAGTTTCATATTACCATTGTAATTTTTAGAAGATACATAAAAGATCAAAGTTTCCTCTTTTGATTTTTTCCAATTAGCATAACAAATCCTTCAAGTAGGAGCTTGAATCTATATTTCAAGTTGTAAAATAAGTGTCAACATGTTTCTCTTGGTCACTCATGGTGGTGTTGAGAACTTTAAAATGATGAAATTATTAACTATATTGTTTCTTTTTTTGATCATTCAGAGCAAAGATTAGATCAAAATTATGAAATTTTATCATTCTATCTACAAAATGCTATAATTTTAAGACTAAGACTAATTTTAGCTAAACTTATCGAGTTGTATCAAGTTTAAATCCTTTGTTTTCAATAACCTAAAGCCTTGATGAAGCATTTGAGTCAAAAATCACAAGTAATATATGTTAGCCACAAGGAATATATGAACTGTGCTATGAAATTATGCAATTATAGTCCAACTAGTCCTAAATCTTGATGCATATCTACATTCTAGCCATGTCATGAACACCACATTGCTACAACAAATATCCAAAATGACCAACGCACATAGCAAGGCCTATCTAAACTCCCAGTAATTAGGCCACTAAATTTTCATGCCACCAACATCTAAACAACATTGATGAGAAGCCACATAGGTGCAAAAGAGACATGAACTACCAGTTTACATACAAATAAGTGGTGACCTCAACACAACTAGTAGGCTACCCAAAATAATGATTTGATGTTGTCAAGTTCTATATGGTGATGCTATAGGCCTGTTCACATCAATGTTGTTTTATAGAAAAGATTATCTCATTCCTCCTCCTATTATAGTCATCAAGGACAATGTCCAGTGTCAAGCGAATTTGTCCACTACTCCTGCTTGATAGAAAGTAAAAATAAACCTATTTGAATACATTAAATTGGGTAACAATTCACCATACAAAATTGATGCTACTAAAACCCAAGTAAGGACATTAAATTGCTCATTTGTGGCATTAACCACTGTCTTATAATTTCTCCATATAGAGTTCAATGCCATCCAGCCTCCAACATAAACTCCACGGTAATGGCTGCAGATCATATACCATGAATTAGATTTCAAATTTCACTCACAATTGTCTTCAAAAAGTGTAAAGTTGTATCTGTCATATCTGTATATTTGTGTGATGTTTCTAGCATTCACAAAAGTATTAAAACAAATGAAACAAGCCATGTTGTTTGTAAGTGAAAGAAAAAATGGAGACATATTAAAATTCTTGTTATCTTGTTTGGCAACTCCAAATGGAGTCACAATAAGCCAAAAGGAAATCTTAGGAGGGGGTTGCCTAACAAGTGTTATGAAAATGATTGTCTTTTAACAATGATTCTATGAAATTTTCCTGCTATATGAACAACAAAAAAATTGATTGAAGTAACAGAAGGAATGATACATAACAACCAAACTTCACTTAACATTACAAAATGAAGATTATTTGCCATCCACATCAATAAATCATGATTGCCATCTTATATTGTAGAACCACAATTAGAATTGAGGTAAAGCAATTTCTGTTTGATCAAACAAATTATCAATAAAAACCAATGGACATTACCATCGTTAATGGTGATGAAAATCTTCTCTAAGTTGTTGATACTATTGGACATGAATAGGATGCAACATCCTCTCATTACATGTTCAACCGTGAGCTTTTAACTTAAAACTTGATGTTGCATCCATCCAAAACAATGCGTAGATATTTCCCTATGATAATATTATGGCAGTGAACAAATGAGGAAACTGTGTGCATATTTTAATGACTAATAAAGAGGAATAAATAGTAGTTATAAACCACTTCACTTAGTCAAAGGGACATCAAATGTGTGACTCACCAAAAAAGTCAGTAGAAAATACTAGTTCATCACCTCTATGCCACCTCTCTCTAAATGTGTCATTTTTGCCTGCACCATAGTTAACACTAATGCAAAGCAAGCAATGCAATGCCATAAATAGTTGGAAATTTGAAACTTGATATATATGGCCAACTCAATCTCTGTTTGGGTAACTTTCATGCATTTTGTAGGGTGGAACTCCACCTCCATTCCTTATGGAAGTTGGATTCTCTGCTCCATTTCACATGAAAGGAAGGAAATGCACCATGCAAAGTTTTTAACCATATTTGGAAGCTCATTGCTACCTTCCTTTGCCTTCTCCTTGAATAGTTGTCAAGCAAGGTTCATTCCTTTCTTAATAGCTCCAGCAAACTTTGTGTTTCCCCATTCTATCTTATCACTTGAGGCTTCAAAGTTCTCTTTCTTCTACTCCAAAAAGTGTAAGGTGTACTGACAGTGTAATACTCATGATAGTACAATACACAAAAGTGTTGTGACCATTTCTATAACTTACCCCTCCCCTGGTTAGTGCATTATGGAATGCTACATTTGTTTCAGCATGCATCCACTTCTTATGACCATGAAGTGTTGTTCCTTCCCTGATTCCTAAGCTCCGAACAAATGATGTCAGCATTTCTTTCACATTGGACCCTATTGTAATGTCATCCTCCTTTCTAATATTATTTAATTATGTCTTTATTCGAGTATGAATTTCCCTTGATTCATCAAGCCTCCTAAACAACTTTGACTTGAATAACCTCCAATCATTTATTTTGTTAGTTATCACATGTCTCACGTATGTCAAATTTGTTAGTCTGGATGGGTGCCCTAGACCAATTTGATTGAGTTCTATTGCATCCTGGACTATACATTCTGTGCATTTAGATATAAA
>JANHAO010013306.1:0-15909 GCA_026873985.1 Saraca asoca
ATCCAATTGGTTAAGGTATGCATACCCAGATTTCCAGTCTAGATATGTTAGTCTTGGCCAATCATATTATTGTGCAAAACTATAAATACAAGCATCATATAAATAACAGTCTATCAAATAAAACATAAAGCCTTCGCTCAAACAAATTTTAGTCATGCAACAAGTGCTAATCACATTTACACATAACTACACATAAAATTATTATATGTTTTATATTTGTGCACATTCTTCCTTTTTAATTAGTTTTATAAATCCTTGCAACCTCTGTCAAAATTTTTGCATTTTTTTTAACTTTTTTACAAAATATGTAAATGATTATACATAATAAATATATAAAAAATTATAACTTCATTAATCAAAATTACAATAGTCCTTCTAAAATTTAGTAACTTATCATTACATATAACAAGAACAAATAAGTGAAGAAGTTATCTTGTAGTAGTAAAATCCCTCTATTATTAACTTATATTTAGGCAAATCAATTTTTTAAGTGGCTAAACAAGTGAGAACCATTAAGACAAACACAATATGCCATTTTTTTTTCCAGGTTTGAATTCAAGTTATTGAGGAGAAAAGTCTCAAAGTCTTTATCAAATGCCATTACAAGTTAAGGATGCGGGTATAAATCAACAATTTTTTACATTATGGTTGAGTTGAATTATAATGTAATTAACATTTTTCCATAGTAACAAGGACCCTATATCTTAGTTGGGTAAAACACAGAAAGAACTGAATGTACCTTGGTGATGTAGGCTGTGGACCATTTTACAACGGTTATGGACATATCCTCCACGGTCTAAAGAATCATCAAACATAGATATAAAAAGGAGAGAAAACTGAAACGATCATCTATTGTTTGGCTGTAGCATGTACAAGAAAATCCCACCAGCAACTGAAACATTTAGAGACTCAAATTCTCCGGACATAGGAATGCTGACAAGCTCACATGCTTGCAGAGATTTCTCTGAAAGGCCACTTCCTTCACTTCCGAGAATCAAGCATAGTGGAGTGTCTGATACAGAACCACAGAAGCTCGGAGAAAGCCAGGAAACTGGCTTGATTGCCCCTTCATGCTTCGGATGGCCAGCAAGCAACTTCATTTGAAATTCATCCTTGAGAGACTCCAGATGATTCCAATTGCCTGAAACTATAGGGAGCTGAAAGGAGCTACCTCGACTAGCTCGGAGAGCTTTCTCATTGAATGGATCACAACAGCCCGGAAGAAGAAAAACACCATCCTGTAAAACAATTTACAACCATTTTTATACTCATCAAATAGCAAGAATTGTTCAGTATTCATAATTTCATATGAAGCTCCTGTAGGACAAGAAGATACGCAACCACACACAAAAGAGGTTAAAAGCACAAGAGTTAGAATTTGTAAGATGATAGGATCAACATTGCAAGCACAGTTCAGAAGTTTTGAAAAATACGTATCTTAGGAAATGTAGACTAGTTGAGGGTTGCAATGTATTCCTCACCCATCTAAAGGCCACAGCTGATCTCAATAATGTACCAAGGTTGCCAGGATCCTGCAGTGAACAACTCTTGTTATGTAGCAACACACTGAGAATTTTCCTGAATTTTGCAGGAACATTGTGATGTTTGAATGATAATGTAGAAGTAGATAGATGATACATTCAAATTATTCAAGTCTTCATTGCAACTATAGTCAATAACTAAATTGCATAGTATTAATAATTCTGCCGAGTGCTTGGCTACAAATTGCAAAACCATAACCCAACTTAACGGGTAATTAAACTTATTTCCACCATGTTGTATCTAGATATTACATGGGGCCTCAGGTTTACCAGCAGCCTAGAAATGGTCCCAGTGAAGCAGGTAAGTCTGACCCCATTGCAGGAAAAATAACAAAGCAACGGTTATAGGAATTTGGTGCCACCTTTATATAGAGACATAACCAATAATCTCCAAAGGAGAAGCTTCCATAACACAAAAATGTTGGATATAGAAGGGACATTAACTTTCACCTGGATCCCATCAAGGACTAAAATTCGATGTGGAGAAGCAAAAATCCTTGGATAGTCAGCCATATTCTGAGTGCTATCAGCATAAAAAAAACTGGAAGGGATTTTCATCAGTGCAATTGCATCAATAGAATCAGTTGACTGCAGCCCTGAAAGTTTTTTCATCACCGGAGCACTTACACGCAGAACACAACAGTTGGTTTGTTCTAGCCCCTTGGGAATTTCAGCTTTATCCGGAAGAATTAAATAGTCCATTTTAACATTTGAATCTCGCAAAGAATCCTGAAACTTGTAGATTTCTCTGCAAATAAACTCAAATTTTACTGCCATCAATAAAGGCCTTTGCATAATGTTAATCCTACAAATCATTTTTTTTCTCTCTACAGCAGGATATTTGAATAAATAACAATAGAATAAGAAAATTAAACAGAGTAAATCTTACCATCATACTAGAAAAGCAAAGAAGAGCTGAACCATGCTAATGTTAAATTTGAGGATGAGTTCAAGTATTAAGTTTTCTTTAGGGATTAAATTGACTAGAAAATATGTTTTCTTCCTAGTAGATACGGTATTTCTCAGCTAAACTATAAGCTTTAAAGGGATATTAATTATGTAATTTTAAAAGGATCATCCATGAGTGTACAAAGCAAGATGAGCAATGGAAAACAGGAAGACATCGATTTCACTTTAATTATCTCAGGTTGCCAAATAACAAAACTACAAGCAATTCTATCACAGGGAAGTCATCGTAATCAGATTGTCCGTATGTTAATCATTAAAACTCGAAAAGCATGAACTTTGTTCTAAGTTGGTCAATAACATTAGCGCAGAAGGGTTCTTGACCATTAAAGTTTGAATTTTTACATTAAATTGGTTCTAATAGACTATACCAGCATGAATCATAGTACCTTATAGGTGTAGCACCCACAACAACGGCTGAACCTTGGGAGCGGCGATACGAAGAGTTGTTGCGGAGCTTGAGGCAGTGCTTCACAAATGGGTTCGAAGTACTTGTTATCAATTTCGATTTTACTAGAGAGGTTACAGTAAAATTGGCCTCGTCTGAATTAATATTGTCAGCATAAACAACCTCAGTGCAATCTGAATTCGGGTATGCGCAAATCTGTGTTGGAGCATCGGAATACCTCGATTCAAAAGCTAATGTTTTGAATAATGGAGAGGAGATAATCAAACTCCATTGCGATTGCGTGTAACTGCATTGCATTTCTGTTCTTCCTCCCTTCACGTAGTGCTTGGGTTATGACTGCTTCTTCTAGGCAGCTGAAAATTTGCAGCAAACTGCCACTGGTAAGAGATAAGTATATACAGATTTATGCAACACAATTATTTAAGAAAAAAAACCTTTTTTTTCAAGAAAAAATTATTTTGATTCAAACCTCAGACACTATATATATATTGATAACATTTTAATTTTTATGAATTGATCTTTAAATGGCTGGGATCTCTTACTATTATTATTATTATTATTTTCTTGCCACATTAAGGATAGTAAAAATTCAGTGAAAAAAGTATTATATAATTCTTTTAATTGCAAATTAAACTCAAAATTTGCAAAATTTTAATACATCCCAAATCACGTCAAATAAACTTTAGTCACTAAGCTATTATTATAAAATTACATGTAATACTAACTCTAATAACTATTTCATAAATTGAGGAGAAAAATTAACCATCTATATTTTATTTCCAATATCTAAACCTAGTGAAAATTCAGTGAAGAAATTATCATTGTGAAAAAAAATTCCACTAGGGTGATCTCAAATTTACATAAAATAATCCATTTATTGTCATATTTTACACAACCGACTGTAAACCCAAACAAAAAAGGAACAAAAAGAAGGATGTTTTAGGTAATTGACAGTAAACTTTGTCAAATCTTTTATGACATGAATTTACAATATTTTGTTACATGAAAGCCAGCTTCAATTTTTTCATTTCTCTGAGATGAGGTGGAAAGATATATCCTCTCTGACGTCGGACGTAAGTCAATATCAGTTCTGTGAGAAGATATGCTGTCATTTATCCGAGATGTAGAAACATACTCCTGCTGGAAATTGGTGGAATGGTACGTGCCACTAGTTTGAGACGTTTCAGAAGCATGTACCCTCTCTGATACTCCTTGGCTTGGTAAATCCCTATGAGATGCTGGTGTTAAGACCAGTGGCAAATCATGATCTGTTATATCCCTCCCAGATTCTGAGGGTATGACCAGGGACATGTTCTGGATTCTAAGATCCTTGTTTGTTGTCAGAGATGCAGATGACATGGCCGTGTTCTGTATATTTGCATCGCTGATGCCAAGTCATACATTGCGGCTTGGTGAATCACTGAGATTCTAGAGACATGGTTTGTGAGGCCATTTGTCTTGGAGAATCTCTCTCATACATTAGGGGCACGGCTGAAGATGTTTGTTGATTTGCTCAGTTGGTCTCCGATGGGCATCCAGTAAGCAGTACTCCTATACTAGGAAAATACTTCCGATGTTGTGCCACTGTTTTAGTGTGGGTATAAAATTGTACTCCTGCCTTTCCTGCAAGGAAGCATTATAAAAGTTTTAAAATGTAAAAGGGACCTAGTGAAGAGAATAGCACAACAAAAATCGGTTCAACAGCCTAGGGATGTATACCTCAGAAACGGAGCGACCAAACTTTACCACAAAAATTGAGATCACCAGCAAAAGATGAATTTGATTCATTAAATGAGGAAAATGGCAAGGGAACATGAACATTGATCCCAGCCTGTGTCAAATATTATTGTCAGAAAAGATGCTCACATAAGTCAAACCAAAAGGGAATCCTCCATGGATTGGATGAAAGTAGTTACAATTATGAGATAGTGCAGCATATAGTAACAAATTTATGATCTTCAAACAAGAGCATGAAGTTCACAGATAATTACAAGTTCCGTGACATCAAGCCCACACACTATTTCCTGCATTTTTTAGCAACATATACCCAATTCTTTGCCCATTACTAATGACAAGGAAACACTTTTCATATAGAAATTGATTGGTACTCATGCAACAAATAACTGGACACGTACCAGGCCAGCCTCAACCTCATTCTGGAACTTTGTTGCAGCAATGCCAGATGTGAACATGGAAGCTCCATTTCCATATCTCTATAAATGAAGCTGTTAATTATGGTACAGGTGTATATTTACAGAATTAGCAGAAATGTTGAGGAAGGCTTTAAATGTGTGTTAAAATATAATCAACAAAGTAGCAGAACTCAAAATAAAGTAACTTAAGAAATTGCAACATTGTTAATCTTACATTGTATTGAATCACAACAGGATAAATAGAATATCAGGCAATATAGCATACCTGTTTTTGTTTCTGATTGATATAGCCTCATCTAGGCAAAGAGCCTATTGGTCAACAAGAAAATTTCTTTTACTAAATTCCCTCATCAACTCACATAATTAAGAGCAAGAGAAATTTAAACAAGGAAGTACCTGCATGCACAGCAAAACTGGTCCAAAGATATCTTCGTGCACAAGAAAAAGATATCGCTGTCATTACTACTAGGAGAGCCAGACAGGGTTCTTAAGAAAATGATCATCTTTAGGTCAACTCCTCTTCCACTAAGAGAAAGAGAGAGTACTTAACAGATACCTTGTAGCACTCCATGTTGGTTGTTACACCACCCAAGATAGTAGGACCAACAAAGTTCCCATTCTCATATCCTGGCACATGTAAGGTAAAGTTGTGAAAACTCAGGAAGTTTACAAATACTTAGGGCCAAAAATCAATCTTAAAGCAATGTGCATGTGTGTACGACAAATCTTGATCTTCAAGATTTACAAAATAAGAACACAAATGACTGGAGTTGGGGCTTCGGAGAGCACTCTGATGGTCAAGTTAATGACCTTGTGAGAAGATAAAAAATGAGAATGAAAGTGAAGTCCCCTATCAAGAGTGCGTACCTTAGTTTATATAAAGGAATGATGCATAAGCTGGTGTTTTGGATTTGGACCCGTTCGACCAGTTCTTAGCCTAGTCCAACAGTTATGGTCGAACGATCCAATTGGTTAATCGGTTCATTTTGAACTATATTATTTGCCCCTTCTCCTCAACAGGTAGGACGATTGGCTTGCTTGGAAACCTTCGTCTTCTCTGGCCAGCTATTCTCTACTCATTGCAGACATTGATTTTGGTGGAATCGTGAAAGTTCTTGATAACTTAAGTATCAATCGTTCCATGCTTGGGACTTGCGGTGGTTCAACTGTATGCTTGTAACTAAAAATCTAAATTTTGAATTTATTATCTCTTTGCGGCTTAGTATAGTATCTAGGAGCCATTCAAGCTTAACTTAATGTTGAAGGGGTCAAATTGATACTAATAGAGCCGTTCAGGCCAAATTCAATGTCAAGGTAGCTAGACCTAAATCTAATATTGAAGGAGCCATTCGGGCCAATTTCAATTTCAAGGTTGTTTGACCTAAATCTGGTACTGAAGGAGTCGTTTGGGCCAATTTCAATGTCAAGGTCATTCAACCTAAATTTGATATTAAAAGAGTCATTTGGATTTTGTTTTGTGTCGAGGGAACTACTCGGATTTCAGTTAGTACCGAGGGATCTACTTGGGCTTGTCTTCGTGCTAAGGGATCTGCTCAGGCTTTGGTCATACTAGGGGATTTGCCCGAACTGAGAGATCTGCTCGGATTTTGAGTATACCAGGGGATCTGCTTAGATTTTAAATATACTAGGGGATCTACCTGAATCGAGAGATTTGCTTGGATTTGTTAGTGTCAGGGGATTTGCCCGGGTTTGTCTTCATGCCGAGGGAGCTGCTTGGGCTTTGACTTTGAGCTCTTGGCTCAATCTTTTGCTTTTCACCATTTCCTTTCCTTTCCTTTTACTGATCGGACATGCAATTTACCTTCTTGAATCTTCTACTATTTTTCAAATTTTCAGTTTTTTGGCTTGCTTTTGCTCAAGTTGATCGATAATAACCAAGGGATACTACAATGAATAGAGCTAGCTATGCACAGTAGAGATGAATTTGCCAAACACGCTCCAATGTTTTAGTTATTAATCATTTACAAGAAACATAAATTAATGTGTATTTGAGAGTGAGGGAAGGTACTTGTTGTGTTTTTGTAGACAGGTCCTTTGCTTTTAAACGATCATCAGCCAATTGATTAGTTTCCATACATACTCGTTTTTTGTTGGTCGTTGTAGGTTTTCACCCTTCCTCTTATGAAAGACTACATGTCACACTTTTGATATGGAAGTTTTGGGGAGTTTCAAGCCTTTCTTGTGGGTTGGAGAATCAATCATTTTCTGAGCTCCTGGGTTGATTGACATTTTTGGAGATGACCATTGAGCTTTGCGTGATTTTGTGTCCTTGCATAATATGACATAAATGAGTTAGTATAGAAGTATGCAAATAAAACATATCTTTTCAAACTTCTCCATGATAAATTATAGCAATAGGTGTGATATAATTTTTCAAATAATCTCAAAGAGGAGTATCTTACTCTTTCCTTTTGACAACAATACTGTATAAATGTCCAATATTAATTTACATAACTACAAAAAGTATATAATGTATATGAGTGACAACAGGTTGACACTAGGACTGATCAGAATAAAGAGGCAATTAAGCGGAAGAGCCATTTGCAATCCTAATCTTTGAATGAAACTATGCTGAGCTTATGTTAGAAATTCAGCCTATGCGGTTGTAGTTTTCCAAAGTAATTATGCACTTCCATGGCCTTCAGTCTCTGAGCCTTTACTTCCCGAGTCTACATATATAAGTGAATGACACATAACCTAATGGACAGCTTCTAACCTGACATATCACACCTCCCTACCCCTAAACTCATGGATACATGATCTGTCATACCATGAGAAAAGGCCACATGTTCCTAGTACTATGCGAATACTATATATAGGATGGCCATGCCTCACCGCCTTTCTATGCTAAGGATAAACTTTAATGAAACTAGAACTTCTGCTGGGCCTTCAGTTTCTGTTCCAAAAAAGTTTGTTAGAAATGCAAACTTCAATCCTAGTACAGTGACAGAGAGAAAGGGTATGCAAGAAGAGGAGAAACAACTTGTGGTTTCTGAAGAAATTTGACACCTCAGTATATGCTTTATGACGGGCCTCAAGCACATGTCCTATTCTTTCATAGGAAAATAGTATCTAAAGATTCTTTCATACCTACGATGGATCAATGTCCAATTGTTATCATCTAAGTTTCAGCGTAAAACCCATTTGTAAAGGCTCCTTAGCTCTTATTTTCACCCTTACTCTCATGTGCCTGGCATTCCTTGGAAATCCTGACTGCCAGTCTATCCACTGCACTGGTCCTAACATTGGCCACAAATATTAAGTAAAATCAAGGGTTTGGTACTCAAGTAGGACAACCCACAAGTGGACCCATACCAAGATGGTGGACACATACAGTCCATTTAGACATAAATTTGGCCTCTAGCAATCAACTATAATCAGAGCACTTCTCACGGACCTTAGTCCATTAGCATATATATTCCCTATCCTCCTCATTATCAAAATGGATAACATAACACTGGCCTTCCCTCCCAATTACCTGGAAAGGACCCTGAAGCCTCCATGCAGCCCTTAAAGCTGAAGCCTCCATAACTCAAATTTGAAGGGGAGGGGTAAAGAGTGTGGTTAAAAACCAGAAAATGAGAAACAGCTTGTGGTTTCTGAAGAAGCAACCAAAAGCTCTGTCCCTGAAGAACAAAATGAACTAAAAACTGCAGTGATGGCATAAAAATACATGAGAACACCCTCAAAGCATTACTTGATACAGAGTCTGTCACAAGCACAGTAGTGCGCTGCTATCTCAAATTCCAACTACAAAATTATACTTCAACCAGACATTTCACCGAACACATCATATGCACCTGAAACTAATCATACTCAAAATGATAATTCCGACTATGCAACATCCTAAATATCACTAGCTCCAGTGTCTACGCAACTCTAGCAGCAGACTCAGCAAAGATTTACGCATAATACATTTGAGTTTGTGATTAAAGAGAATGTACCTCTGAGTT
The DNA here is from genome assembly GCA_026873985.1 of Saraca asoca. Taxonomy (NCBI): domain Eukaryota; kingdom Viridiplantae; phylum Streptophyta; class Magnoliopsida; order Fabales; family Fabaceae; genus Saraca; species Saraca asoca. The sequence continues at coordinate 9,044 of JANHAO010013306.1, forward strand.
TGTGATTAAATAGATTTAGTGAAGATTCACATTAATTAAAAGCTTTTAATTATGAAGCTAACTCGATGAGTTAACAGTACTGTGCATTTTATCTTTCACGTGAGATTCACGAGCATCTCCTCTTAAGCTGCTCTAGCTGAGCAACCTTTGGCTTCAATCATTTTTGACTGAATTTGAAGATTCTTAGATTGAGTTGACTAGCTCATAACATAAGCAGTTGGAAATCTTTATTGAGAGTCATGCAGCAACCTTTGATGCTGACCGAGGAATTGAGAACGTGAATCAATTGGGCGATCTACCATCCAAAAACGGAGCAATGGTTCTGCTGTCGATAAGGAAGAAAATAGCAGTTCTTAATATCTGCCATCCCCCCAGAAATTCAACCATTGTTGCTCCCGCTTTCATTGTGGAAAATGGGATCCCTGCCAAACAAGAGTGAAATCAATGAAACATTCGTGGCAGGGAAAGCCACACACACGACACCAATGACAAATTCATTTTGATCTTCAAGTTCTGCAAAATAATAATACAAGTGATTGGAGTTAGGGCCTAAAAAAGCACTTTAACAATAAGTTAGTAAACTTGTGAGAAGGTAAAAATTGATAATGAGATTAAAATCTCCTGTCAAAAGTGTATATCTTAATTTATAAAGAGAAATAGAATATAAACTAATGTTTTAAATTTAAGCTTCTTCAACCAGTTTTTAATATAATCAAATGGTCATGATGGAACAATTTAATTGGTCGACCAATCTATTTTAAACTGTGTGAGTGTGGGTGTGAAATTTGTCAGAGATGAACTAGTACCACAACATTTCGTCCATCCAACAAAGGTTTTGCACCATTTTCAACACTATTCTATGCTAATCTACATATTCTCTCCTTTGCCTGTAACTTCCAAGAGGTAGATCAAGTTGAAAATGATACATACTTAACAAATATAATTTGACAGATGCAATATCTATCTAAAATCACATGATAAGTGGCGTGGAAACTAGACAGTTAATTAACTTAAATAATAGCACCGCTTTACTAATTATTGGGTTGAGGTCTACGTTAGGATCTATTCCTACATTAACTTTAATGATATATTTAGTTCATGGAATATTTTATTTTTAGACATCTTTTATGCTTGAGAATGAATCATGGTTCATTATCAGGAATATTTCTTTCCCACCCTCATAGGTGGGAATAAAATTTTTAACTTTTTTTCATAAATTTTATTTCTGGGCATCTTTTATGCTTAGGAATGATTTTTTATTTTTTGTATCAAACATGAGATATTTTTATTCTCACCTCACTTTCCCAGGAATAAAAAACTATAACTGATACCAAACACAACCTAAGTAGTTTGGCATGCCGCACAAGTTCTTGTTCTTACATGTACTTGTATTTCTAAATATCCTTAGTTATTTAATTATTAAGAAAACAAGATATTAATAATTTATGAGTAATCCAACGTATGACATCTCACATTCTTCTAAAAGAATACAATAATCTCATACACTGTAAATATTTTGATATCTGGATGAGACATATAAGTATATGTTACAGAACATATGGCTGGATTGACCTTCCATAAGAAACCATATGGAATGTTATCATGTGTCAAGTGATCCTTAGACTTGAAATCAATGTAATATCTATATATGGAGTTATGTACTGTTATATGTGAAAATCGTTTCGATTCTGTTATATGCAAAAATAGCCTCGAGTGAGCGAGCCCTCGAGCACGACAAAGGCCAAACCCCTCCGCCTCGCTGAAGGCGCTTGGCAAGCTTCGCTTCGCCCATCAGAAAGTGGCACAGCGAAGTACTCCCGGCACCATCCCACGAAGCAAGGCGAGGCAGCAAGGCAACGAAGCAACGACGCAGCAAGAAGACCATAAGACCAGCTTGTCAGGCAGCCAATCGCCTTGCTTGAGCCTGCTATCTTACTACGGTAGCACCAAGCTCGCTACAGCGACTCCCATGATGCCCCCGAGTCGGGAATTCCCGCTCAGGACGCACAGTACCTCGCTTGGCATAGCAGCACCAAGCAACTGGCACTGACATGCTCAAGTCTATAGCCAACCTAGGGGACCCACCCCGTAGCCTACATCCAACAACGGCTAGTTTGTAGTCTTTTACTGTCTTTTCTCATTTATATCTTGATGTAACACAACTGTAGCTTGTAATTAAAGAATGTAACTCCTCCTTCCTTTATAAATAGGTTTGCCTTATTAGAAGAGGAAGAGGGTCGAACTCGGTAAACAGAAACTCTGTGAAAATTACTTTCTAATACATTAATTAAATCTCCGCCGTGGACGTAGGGTCCGGTACCGCCCGAATTTTGCCGAACCACGTTAAACCTTGTGTCTTCTTCTCCATTCTTCCCTTCATCCTTGTTTATTTTGCTGCCCTATTACATTTGAACCAAATATAGGCTTGAGATCCCAAAGAATCCCCCCGTTGGCCAGAGTTTGGAGCATAACCAAAATCTGACGTTAACATTCTGATGTCGTCTATAGGGATCTCACCTATTCTGGTTCATTCCTGTTGCAATGACCAAGGGAAGAGTCACTAGAGCCTCAAATGTGCAGCACTGTACTCCAGATGCCATGTTTCGACAACAGACTCGTCTACTGCTCCTATCATCGGAGCAGTTACTGGTCTCCTTCCAACCAATCCAGTGCAACCAGCTCTCACTACTAATAGCATCAACGGACTACAAGCCTGGCTCCAGCGTCAAGAGAAACTTGAGCACATGATGGGAGAACTGACTAAAGCAGCCATGTCGTTGGCATAAAACATGTAGAGACAAGCTGAAACTCAATGCCCAGGCTATTCGAACCAAGGCAATACCCAAGTTTGTTGCTCGCAGGAGCAGATCCCGAGTCATGACCCTCGGGAAAATGGAGACCAAAGTGTCTAGTGATCGCCCAGCCAGCACTTTGGGGAGCGGGACCCGTTAGTTGGGAGCTATTTTAGAAGATGGCTTAGTTGGAAGAGTGCCTCCGAACCCAGGGTGATCGACCTTGTTACCAGGAGCGATCGCCACTTTCTGAGGAGATCAAAGTTTGAACTCTCCCTCTCAAGCTTAGAGTCCCCATGATCCCATTGTAGAATGGAGATTCATACTCGTATGATTATCTACATGCATTCAATGTTCAGATGGATTTGCAAACAACTGACCCCCTGGTTAAGTGTCAGATTTTTCCAGCCACATTGGGAGGCATGTCTCGAGCCTGGTTCAAAAGCCTCTCAGCTCGCTCAATTGGCAGTTGGGAAGATTGTCAATAAAAGTTCATCAGCCAGTATCAAGCACTGAAGAGACAATTGGTGCCCCCTGCCACCTCGCTATGGTCTTTCAGAACAGGCAAGAGTCGCTAAAGGACTATATCCCTGGATTTAGACTCGAAGCTAATTTGGTGGAGAATCCATCTGAAGAGACCATGCTGGCCACCATCTCTGCGGAACTTTGCAAAGATGGAAAGCTATACAAGAGTCTGTATAAGTCCCTAATGAAGGACCTCATTGAGTTCTACGAGTGAGCTGCCAAGCAGATTAAATGGGAGGAAACCTTCAGCTCGGAAAAGTTTGACAAGAAGGATGAAAGGGCCAATCCCTCTCGCGGCAAGAAAAGGAACGATGCGGACCAAGGGGATCACCTCGTCGAGTGGGCAACAAGGAAATCCAAAAGGTCCAGGGATGAACAACCTCAGTACTTGAGCCGTTTCGAGCAGTACAGTGTGCTCTTAGATCCCCAAGATAGGATTTACTTGACGGAAAGGGATAGGGAGAATTTCGAAAGGCCAAAGCCCTTGAGGACTCCTTTTAGGCAGAGGAACAAAGATGAGTTTTGTGCCTATCATAATGAGGCCAAGCATGGGATGTCAAATTGTCTGGCCCTCAGAGATGCAATTGAAGATCTGATTCGGAAAGGTCACTTGAGGGGATATGCAATGCAACCTCCTCAACCTAGCACCAACCAGGAACTGGAGGGCTCGGTCTAAGTTATATACTGACATTGTATTCCAAAATTTTGGGGTAAATGTAAATATGATTATTTTGTTAAAGGCTGTTTGCTAATTTGCGTGGTGTCAGTTAGTTTCTTCTTCCTTGCCTTTAAGTATTTACAACATCCGCAGCTCTCATGCAGCTAATTTCCTTAAAACTTCGGGAAGGATTTTTTTGCCAACTATGACCTTTGGTCTAGTTGAGGCCCCTTGGAGCTCGTTCCGAAGAAGAATTGATGAAAAATTAGTCAATTGAGCTGCGGGCTCACTGAGGTGCAGAGGCACTAAAAAACACTCACTATGCCAGTGTAGCTTCATGCTCGCTGAGGTGTGAAGATACTAAAAAATACTCATTTATCCAGCACTGCTTTGTGCTCGCTGAGACATGAAAACGTTCAAAATAAACTCATTTAACCAATAGAGCTGTGGGCTCACTGAGACGTGGAGATGTTCAAAATAAACTCATTTAGCCAATAGAGCTATGGGCTCACTGAGAGGTAGAGACGTTCAAAATAAACTCATTTATCTAGCGCTGTTTCATGCTCACTGAGGTATGGAGGCACTCTTAAAAACTCAACGCTAGCATGACTTCATGATCGCTGAAGTGTAAAGAATTGACGAATCGATTATTCACCCAAGCAGATCTACATTAGAGATTTCTGGCTAAGAGCTGATGAAAATGCATGAAGTAAGATTCTGACGATTCGAGAATTGAAAAGTCTTAACTCTTAGTTTGCTAAGCAAACTGAGAGTTGGGGGGCTTATGTTATATGTGAAAATCGGTTCGATTCTATTATATGCAAAAATGGCCTCGAGTGAGCAAGCCCCCAAGCACGGCAAAGGCCAAACCTCCCACCTCGCTGAAGGCGCCTGGCAAGCTTCGCTTCGCCCATCAGAAATTGGCACAGCGAAGTAGTCCCAACACCATCCCACGAAGCAAGCTTTGCCTCGTGATGCAGTGAGGAAACGAAGCAGTGACTAACAAGAAGACCATAAGACTAGCTCGTCAGGCAGTCAATCGTGTTGCTTAAGCCTGCTATCTCACTACAACAGCACCAAGCTCACTACAGCGACTCCCATGATGCCCTCGAGCCAGGAATTCCCACTCGGGATGCACAACACCTTGCTTGGCACAACAACACCAAGTAACTAGCCCTGACATGCTCAAGTCTATAGCCAACCTAGTGGGCCCACCTCACAGCCTACATCCAGCAATGATTAGTTTATAGTCTTTTACTATCTTTTCTCATTTATATCTTGATGTAACACAACTGTAGCTTGTAATTAATGAATGTAACTCCTATTTCCTCTATAAATAGGTTTGCCTTGTTAGAAGAGGGAGCGGGCCGAACTCGATAAATAGAAACTCTACCAAAATTACTTTCCAATATATTAATAAAATCTCTGCTGTGGACGTAGAGTCTAGTACTGCCCGGATTTGGCCTAATCATGTTAAACCTTGTGTCTTCTTCTCCATTCTTCCCTTCATCCTTGTTTATTTTGCTGCCCTATTACATTTGAATCAGATACAGGCTTGAGATCCCAAAGAATCCCCCCGTTGGCCGGTGTTTGGAGCATAACTAAAATTCGACGTTAACATGTACTTAATTTGATGTTATTCTAGACTTGCACTCTTAGAAAGTAGGTATGAATAATCATTGGGTATATCACAAAATACATGAAGATAGTGATTAATCAAGAATGGAAATATCCTCCTTGGTAACAAGGAAAGATATTCAAAAAATATTTGATACTTGCGCTATGATCAAAATTATAGACTTATGTATTGATTTATACATAAAAAGGAGTTTTTTGTATAATCAATTATAAGATAGTACATAGTCAGATATGCATTTATAATTTGACGTTTAAATTAGGGTTGACACTCAAATCATACCTTAAGTCTAGTTTGAATATCAAGAGAAGAAGGGATTGGATTACAAACTAACATATTATTATGAAAGGTTTTGATTTCCACAAATTTATTCTTGATATTTGGATGGTCATAATGCTTTACGAGATGGCAATTATGATTTATGAATTTATTTGAATAATTTAGGGAATCTGTGTTTAAATTAAAAAGAGTTTTAATTCAATTAAGTTTATAGAAGCCTGTAAATAAATTCATTGTCAATGTGCATGGAAACCTAATAGGTCATACACAATAGAATCTGTTTAATCCAAAGTCAAAGGAAAAGTTAGAATGTAAAATATTTTGAATTCAAGAGTTAAATTAGTGAACATCCTAGAAATTTGAAATGATTAATTAAGTGTTCTAATATGATTCCAAGTGTTAATTAATCAATTATTTAATAATTCTAATAAAGATTATAATTATTAAATAGTAACAAATTTCCAATATTGATATTTGAATATTATTAGAACATTTATATTAATTTTGGAGGAGATCATAAGTGAAGGAATGATTCATTACTTAGAAAGTTATTTTTATTAATGAATTAAAATAATTTGAGAATTATTGCATAAGAGAATTTATGAGTTTGAACTCAGTGTTGGACATAAAAGGAGAGTGCATGAGGGTTAGTGAGTTTGGACTCATTGAAGTGTATGGACTCCTTAGGCCAAGAGGGTAGCACACAAGCCTAGTGATCAATTTTAGTTGTGCAGCCCATCCACTTGGTGAAGTGGACAACACAAGCAAGGGGAAACCTTAGCTTGTGCACCATTCTTGTTTGCTTTTACTTTTATGCTCCAATCTCTTCTATTTAAATAGGACAAATGCCAACCTTTAGAGAGTGAGACGATACAATACGCTAAACACATGTGTCAGGTCCCACAAAGGCAGTATAAAAACGTGATGAACAGTTTATATAGCAGAAATAACTTTGGATCTTGCCCCTATCTCGTTG
>JANHAO010013307.1:0-15931 GCA_026873985.1 Saraca asoca
GATGAATAATCAACCCTAAATATCCAATCCACAGAATGTTTAGTTGTGGATGAGATAGGACTCAATCAAATTGGTCTAGGGCACCCATCTATACTAACAAAAAGACCTAGTGCCAAGACTCATTACTAAGCAACACGATTATTGTAACACGACCTATTAAGCAACACAATTATTGTAGCAACCTACTAAGCAACACGATTATTGTAGTGTGACCTACTGAACAACATGATTGTTGTAGCATGATCTATCGAGCAACAAGATTGCCAACTGAGGCACCACATTCATGCGACTTACTTTTTGGCACTACATTTATGTGGCCTACTACTTGGCACTGCATTCATGCAACCTACTAATCGGCATCGAATTGATGAGACCTACTTGTGCTAGATGCAACCTACCTGGCCTCTCAAACTCGTGCTAGCTAAGGAGCATTTATGCAACTTTTTGGGCATTTATCTTAACGTATATTCATTATGGTTTACTAGCTGAGGTTGTTTGACCTACTGGGCATTCATTTTAACTAATGTTTTTTAAGTCTTGGTTTACAGGAGCTCATTTATGTCAATCTACATGTTATCATTTGCAACCTATTAAACTTCCAATTTGGCATACTTGGAAAAGCAAGAAAATATGAAAAATTCATTAAAAACCTCACTCAACAAGGTGAATGTACATACGAAGGTTCAAAAATACAAATCAAAATGAGCCTACAGTTATTATTGCCTAAGAGGAAGGCTGGCTCTTGGAAGCTAAACCATGGTGGGCTGAATCAACATAAGAACAAAGGCAAAAAGAACAAAGGCAAAAGAACTGAATCTAATAGCATCACCATGAGGAAATAATATTTGTACAAAACTTCCCAAGATCCTTGGAGAGGAATTGTCCATGGGAACTTCCTATGCAGCAAGCCATACACGTCTCATAACACCTCGTCTGATTTCCAAACTGTCAAAAATATGGTGGGCTCAACCAATACACCTATTAGGTCATTCTAAAAAACAAAGAAAGGTTTTTTATGCCTTATATGGCTTGCCTGGCCTCATTAATAGATCTAGGTACTGACCAACTACCCTTAATCTAATGGTTCCGCAAATAGCAAGGTTGCCATACCAATGGCTATGAAAAATGCACATTAAATGAATGGCTTGGCAAAATAGTAAGACAGATGTCTGAATGACAACACTACAAACTACAATTATATGCTTTTACTAGCAAAATACAGCTCCCAGTCAGCAGATCACACTGAGAGGTAGAAGGCTAATGTTGTGGGTATTTTTGGAACCATACAAATGGGTTAGTAAAAGCCCAATGGACAAGTCCAACAAACAAGGACCCAATTCATCTAGGTCGCTAGAATAAGGCATGAGCTTGTCAAACATTGACTCAGGTTGCTAGCCAACAGGAGGCAAAGTAGCAACCTTAGGTCATTAAAGATGAGGTCTAGCCTATAGCTTGGAGAGAGCTTCCCTGTCGTCATCTAGAAGCTTGCTGACATTAAACCTAAGAACGAATCAACTTACGGGTAGCAACTCATGGGTGTCAACTTGTAAAAACCAACTTACAGATTAATTAGCTGCCTATTTACTGGAAATCCCTTGTCTATTATGTAATTAATGATATTCAAGTTATAACACCCCAACCACTATAAATAGAGGGACAAAATCATCATACAGAGAGAGATGATACAACAGAATAGATACTGTAAACACTTAGTAAAACAAAGTGAGAAATATCATAATTGTAGATGTAGAGGTCAATTAACTTTAGCTAAACCATGTTAAAAAACTCCTCGTGTTCCCCATTCTTCCTTCCTTACTTCCTTTCTCTCTTTCTCACTCATATTCTCTCTCACTAGTTTGCAAATTGGAGTTTATTAAACATTACGGTTGACCAAATTCACCATCAACAATTTGGTAGAATGTGGGTCTCCAAAACTCAATGTCATTGGTTCAAATCCTATAGAGTGTGATTCCATTCTTTTGTTAGATAAAGGTAGTTAAAAGTCTGAATTTTGACCTTTTGTCGATTAGAATTAAAACAAATAAGAAGTCAATAAACAAAAAAGATATTATATTAATTAATCAAAGGTCCAACTGATCACCACGTTGGTATTGCAAATATGCAATTACAAATATTTTAGACAAAGTAATAGGAATTAGATCTGACATGATTCCAAATAGAAGAACTTCGATCATTTTGATTTCTTTGAAAGAGTAAAAAAAAAAGAAAGAGGGGTGATATCAATCTTGAAATATTAATAGTGTTGCCCATGAATCTCACAAAATATTGGAAATTGACATGATATAGAATATGTGAAATACCCTAGAAAGATTTCTTTTTACAAATTGTTCATTAAAAAAATTTCCAATTCATTTTATAATTTCAAATCAAATAAGTCATATCATGCTCAACCTAATAAATAGAGTCAGTGTTATAGTTAAAGTCACTAGTGGAAAATCGAAATAACTAATGATAGTAGGGATGAAATGAGGCAAGATGAAATATCTTCATTTTTATACATATGTTTCTAAAGCACTTTCTTAAGTTTTCATTTTTGAACAAAAGATAGAAAAAAAGAAAAGGTACCACTTGAAAAATATATTTTTGATTCATCAATCAATCATAAACATTGCAGACAAACAAAAATATAGTGACAAAGGTAAGAAATCAATTCATCGTCTATGACATCTACCCATCTTTTGATTCCAAATCAACTGATTCATTGATAAACTCTTGAATTTAGTAAACTAATTGAATTCCAAATTAATAAGAGATGTGTAACTTCATTCAATTAAAAAAATAGAAACTTTTTTGAATTAATAATAATTAATATGGAATAAAACTAGAAAAAATATCCATTTTGATTTTTTTATTTATTTCTTTTTGTATTGAACTCTTTTTTTTATTATTTTAGAACAAAAGAATAGTGGCCTTGTACTTATAATGTTGTTTAACTTCTTTACTTTCAACTCATTCAATTTCATTTCAATTTAGTAGTGGGTTCCATTCTCATAATTTCTCAAATAAGAAAAAAGGGTATCAAGACTAGATCATTCAAAACTTGGGTTTCACTTTTTCTTTTTTCTTTTTTAATAGAAAGCTCTATCCTTGTCATTAAGCCAAGAAATAACCCTTTAGATATAATAATACATGAACAACAATGCACATGTTAGGAATATTGATTAAAATTAGATTAGTTGTTTCCTATCATCAAATACTATCTTTTACTACTATCACTTTTACTTCTTACTAGATGGCTACCCAATTCATTAAAGTGAAAAAAGGGGGTTTCAACAAAAACATGTTCTATTCTACAACCATAAAAAGTATATTTCTAGATTTTGCATCTAATTGAATTGTAGAAATATGATAATCTCTTACATGAGTTATTAGAAACTAATTCATCAAATTCACATTTTACTTAATCATCAATTGCAAGTCCGAAGCCAATAATGTAAAAAGCCCTTTCTTAATTTATATTCTTTTTTATATTTATTTATATTATTTATCCTAGTTACTATATAAATTTGAGAAATTTTCTATTGAATACATGATTCTACTTCTACATAGACAAGCAAGAAGAAAAGAAGAAAGAAATTTTTAAGTACTTCATCTCCCTACTAATTGTGAAATTACATTGTTGTGTCAGAAGAAGGATAACTATACTGATTAGAAGAAGGATAACTGTATTGATTTGGTATAATCTAAAGACACCCTTAGTACAATATTGATGATATAACAAAGAGTGCTATTTAAGTAAATTTCCACTTATTGATTTCATCTTTTATGGAATTGATCCCCCTTTGATTGTACAAGAATATGTGGAGCTCAGCATGTCTGGGAACACATGAGAATGTTCTTTTGCTGATATTGTTACTAGTATTCGATATTAGGTTATTCATAGCATTACTATACCTCCCTATTCATTGCAAGTTGGTTATTTGTCAATACAGTTTTAGCTTAGTATATATTTGGGAGTACTTGCCTAAACAAGTATGTTACAAAGAGTTGACAAAAAATTCCATTAATAATTGGTCATTTTGATCCTTTGAAACAACTCGATGAATTTAGTAGATCTTTTTAGGAGGAACCAATGACCATAAATAGAACCTATCCAATTTTTATAGTATAATGGTTGGTTGTTCATGGGCTAGCGGTACCAACTATTTCTTTTTTTTGGGTCAATATCAGCAATGCAATTCATCCAACAATAATTCTAATCCAAATTATAGAGCTATGACACAATCAAACCTAAATGAACAAACTATTGAATTGAATTGTACCAGCCTCTATTGGGGGTTATTAGGAATTCTCTTATCTCACTCAAAAGGATATCATTTCATAATTATCTATGACTATTTCTGTCTTTGGTAAGACTACTTGATGAATTATAGAGGAAAGTAGGATAAATGGCTAATACTACTAGAAGGATTCCTCTTTGGATAATTGGTACTATAATTAGTATTTCTATGATTGGTTTAATTGGTATTTTCTTTTACAATTCATATTCCAGATTGGGATTATCCCTACAGTAGTAAGATGAATTGAGTTTTCTAAATGACAACATAAGAACTCAATGGACCCCTTTTTCTTCGTCGAATTTGAAGGTCCCATTGCAATCTTATGTTGTCATTTAGAATTTTTTTTTCATATAAAAAATTCTAAATGACAAAATTAATAACTATTGACATGTGAATTGGTCAACCCAAGTCTAGAACCCCAAACTACAAATGGAGAGTGTAAAGTCACAGGATAGAGAAAGAGAAAGAGAATAAGATGACACTAAGAGTTTTTAATGTGGTTCGGCCTAGCTCAATGCCCACGTCCATGATTATTTTATTTCTCTATATATTTTGGTATAGTCACAATATATTATTGTTTGTCCTTTTTATAATGATTTCCTCCTTTTTATAGTAGCCAGGGTTTTACAATATAATTCCATAATAGAAATGAATCATCAATTGATTACATAATGGCCAATAATGGATTTCTATTAAAAAGGCAATTGAACAGATTTCTTTGAATTGATGACTGGGAAATCACACCTTAAATTGTGAGCTAGAGCTCACCCTCAACGACCTGAGATTATTGCTTTGACTCTTATTGACCAGTGACTTAAGTTCGCATTCGGTGACCTGATGCCTTAGTCTAGCGACCTTAATCTTGGATGAGTTAGGCCCTTATTAGCTAGGCTTGCCTATTGAGCTTTTACCAGCCCATTTGTGTGGTTCCAAAATTACCTATAACATTAGCTCCCTAGCTCTTAGTGTGATTTGTGGACTAGGAGCTGCATTTGGCTAGTAAAAGCTAACAACTATGATCTGCTATGCCGTTGTTTAGACTTATGCCCTATCGTTTCATTTGCACCAAATCATACCATCATTATTGCATTTAATGTGTGCATTTCCCCATAGCCGTCAATGTGGTAGCATTGCTATTTGCTAGATTGTTAGATTAAAGGTAGTTAATCAGTCTTTAGATCTAACGGTGAGGTCATTTGAGCTATATATGGTGAGGAAAGCCCTTTTTCCCTCTCACTTGTTACTTTTGAAAACTGGTGCTTTTGCTTCTTACTTGTCTCTCAAGCTCACAAATAGTTACCACTGTTCTTTGCTTTTTCTGCTTCACCAAGTTTACAATAGTGATTTTTGGATTTGAGTTGCTACAGACTAATCTTCTCATCATTCTTTTTTCAGAACTCACCTTATTCCATTGATACAGTAAGTTTTCTCAACACATATTTGGCTCTAAGCTTTTAATTTTCATGAATGCCTTACTCTGTGGGTTTCTAATATCTTATTGCTTGGTTTGGTGGTGTGTGCTTGTCAATTGTTAGGGAATTTTGCCTGTTGGTTGGTTCTATTGTATGCTTATTTGTGCACCTTTTATTATTGGCATGCAATCTACTTGATAAAATGGCTGTAATTTAGGGTCATAGATTGTCGAATCTAGCCTTCTACCTGTTTCTTGAGTTTAGTGACCTAATGGGTTCATTGGCCAAGTCCCCCATGTTTTCAATGGCTTACGTCTTAGATGTGGTGCTATGAGATGTGTATGATTTATTGCATAAGAAATTCCCTGTCTAGCAAATAGAATCTTTAGCTTTTAGGTATGGTCTGCTTATAGTGACTTGACTATTCCTTCTTCTATGTAAATGTTTGTAGCTCATAGATGCAGTGGTCACTAGGTAGGGAGTGCTGATGATTCTAACTCTCTAACCCAGAGTGAGGAGTTGGTGTATTTCATAGATGAAGTGGCCTTTGGAAGTGGCGAGGTCACTAAAAAGTTCATTGCTCATCCTGAACCCACTAAGGGCCAGCAAGTCACTAAGAGTCAGAGATCTTAAGACTGCATAGTGTTTAATCACCACATTTTGACCATCAACCTTGATGAGCTTAAGAGCATTATTCAGATGTACTGGTTCCCTAAGGGCTGTTGCATTATGGCAGCTTCACTTGAAGACCACGCAGCTTATCCTCCTCCAAGATTTGTTACCGCCGGCACCCATCATCTTAACGTTGGGCTTAGGTTCCTAGTTCATCTTTACATTGTAGATTTATTAAATAAATTGAAGCTTTGCCCTTTCTAGCTTACACCTAATTCTTACTCCCAACTCACCTCTCTTGCACTCCTCTACCTTCGGAATAACCTCACACCTCCTTTGGCAAGGGTTCTTTGCTATCTTTATAGCATTAAAGGCACAGGTCAGCGAGATGGGATTTACTATCTCTTAGCTCGATAAACTGAGCATAAGAGAATTTTGCCTTAACATGATGCTAAGGACAAGTCTAACATGGGGAACTATAAAACCCATTGGTTTTATATTTCTTGCCCATCTTTGTGTCATCTTCGCAACTTCTGTCTCGTCCTTACTCCTGGTAAGCGAGCTGTGGACGTGCGAGCTTGCATGAATTCATGTATTTATTTCATTCTTGGTTTGACATTCTGTTTCATTTTATAGACAGAGCTAGTAAGGAAAAAATGACATTAAGGGCTAAGGAGGTTAAAGTGTTGGGCCAATTCACTATTGTGGATGATCTAAAAAATGACCTTAAATTTGATGAGGATCTCTTGCATTCACACAAGCTTGTTCTAGCCTTGAATGTTGAGCTTCTTGACATAACCATGGACCTTAGAGCTCACGAAGTGAAGCTAGTTGGCCCAGTAAATTTTCAAAAACACGAAGACATGGTGAGCCTTAACCTCTACATGCCATTAGCTCCTCATTCCGTCCAGCATGTTGCCCATATTGTTACTGTGAGCTCCTCAACTTCTATTGCTGTTATAGCCCCTATTACCGCAAGTCAATCTTCTCCTCTTGTCATAGCAATAGTGACCTTATAGGTGCTGGTTCCCACCTCACAGCTCGAGGTGGTTGAGGCTGTCAAGGTCCCATCCCAATTTGAGCCCCTTGCCAAAAAGTAAAAGATGGACAAGGGGAAGAAAGTTGCCACTATAGAATAAGTGGCACCTGAGGTTGTGATTGAATAGTGACCTGACATCCTTGGCCCAAAGGTAGGGGAGTATTATGACTTCCTCCAAGAGAATGTGGACTTGATCCTATGGACTCACACCAAGGCATTGGAGTCGAAGATGTTTGGTGAGGGCTTGATGGGCTATATAGCTCATCATGGTATGCTGGTAAGTTAAGTCCTTTCATTTCAATTCTTTTACCTCTTTGTAAGCTAACTTATCTATTTGATTTCTTAGGGTGCGCTGGGGGTAATAAAGCTGAGGGATAAACTCTTAACTTGGGAGGAAGACAAAAAAAAGATTGAGGGTGACCTCGCCACATAATAGCTAAGGCATCGGAGCTGAAAAATAGAATGCAATTACTTGAGGCCCAACTTAGAGATGCTGAGGTCACTAAGAAGGAAGCTAAGGAAGCTCTGTCTCACAAGGAGGCAAAACATGAAGCTATCAAGTCCAGGCTTACTTCGGATCTCAATAAGGCTATTGATGAACTATCAAGAATGACGGACGAGCTAGTTGTTGTAGTGCAGCAAGCTATGGCTACTAAGAAGGAGAATGAGGTGGCAAGGAACGAAGTTGCTCTAACAAAAGAAGGAGACCACTCAAGCTAAGGTGGAAACCACTGTGCTAGTCATGAAAGCAGAAGAAGATACCACCGTGGGCTTCTTATACACCTTGTGGCAGGAGCACCTAGAGATGGACTTCTCCTTTTTTGGTAGGGATGTTCAAGAGGCCATTAAAGGCTTTGAGGAAGCCACAAAGGTAGCTTCTCCCAATAAGGGTGTGCAGTCCACAAGCAAAGTTTCTCCTGATCAAGGCATAATTCAAAAAGAGAGCAGCTCGCAGGTCGTGCAGACCATTAATGGTCAAATGATGGATGATTTGCTCACGCCATATGTGGATCCTTTAGCCCACCAAAGCCTAGCTTCTAAAGGCCAGACTTCCTCCTAGGCCATGACTGTAGCAAGCTAATTTTGAATTTAACTTTGAACATTCATATGTAAACTCACCTTATTGAAGGAGGTTTTTAATGAACTTTTTGTAATGTTTTTGCTTTATTCTTCTTAGTTTCCATAGTTGAATGCTTAGTAGGTCCCAAATGATACCTTAGCTAGCAAACCATGGTTTAATAAGCATTAGTCAAATTGAATGCTCATTAGGTTCCATTAAGGCATCTCAGCTAGCAAACTATGATAATGTATATTTGTTAGGTTGAATGCTCAGTAGGTCACACCTCAGCAAGCAAACCATAACAATGTATATTTGTCAAGCATGACAATGTATATTTGCTAGGTTGAATTCCTAGGTAGGTCGCACCTCAGCTAGCAAACCATGACAATGTATATTTGTCAAGTTGAATGCTTAGGTAGGTTGTGCCTCAGCTAGCAAATCATGACAATGTATATTTGTTGAATGACAATGTATATTTGTCAAGTTGAATGAACAATAAGTCATGCCTCAACTAGTAATGAATGCTCAGTAGGTCACGCATCAGCTAGCAAACTGTGACAATGTATATTTGTTAGGTTGAATGCCCAGGTATGTCATCCCTCAGCTAGTAATGAATGCCCAGTAGGTCGTGCCTCAGCTAGCAATGAATGCCAATAGGTCACACCTCAGCTAGCAAACCATGACAATGTATATTTGTTAAATGATAATGTATATCTGTCAGGTTGAATACCAGTAGGTCACGCCTTAGCTAGCACTGTGGCTCTGGCTCTTTTAATCTTGAGAGTAGCTCACTTCCTATATGATACTTTATTGAAAATTTATTCAAAAATAAACACAGGCATAAAAGTTTAAGGGGGAAGCTTGGATGCTTTTATTAATTTTTGAATAACATTATAGGATTAAAAGGGTGAACTTAAATTTATTAAAAACATGGGTGCTGATGTTCGGCATTCCAAGCTCATGGTTCTCTACCAGAAACCACATTAATCTTCTTCCGCCTTACCTCTAGGTTGACTGCATCCTTGTAGCAACGTCGGGCTATGTGCTGCTCACCTCGCATACATCCAACTCCATTAGTGTTAGGAATCTAATGGTAAGTGTCTTGATTGATTGACAATGTCTAGGTCATACATTGCAAGTTGCCCTAGCACCACATTATATGTTGAGGGACAATTGATAATCAGAAAGTCTGCCAGGATGGTGGCTTGGCAACCTGAATCCCTGAGAGTAATAGGAAGCCTGATCCAATCCACTGGTACTATTGTATCTCCTGTGAAGCCATAAAGGGGCTTTTGGGAAGGTTTGGATTGGCTTGCACTCAAACCTATCTATTCAAAGCATTCCTTGTACATGATATTTACCTAGTTACCGATATCGATCATTATTCTTCACACCTTGGCATTACCAACTCTAGTTCGGATGACCAGTGCGTCATTATGGGGAGAAAGTACTCTTCGTCCATCTTCATCTATAAAGGTGATGATGTCTAAGGTCATCCTTGATTTCTTGGTGGGTCCTTCAAATTCATTGTGACCCATGAGCAGGACATAATTTGCTTCTCACACGTAGTGTTCATGCGACCTGTTTGAGGTACCTGTGATGTGAGATCCACCATGGATGGTGAATATGGTTCTCACCGAGGGTGCCTCCTCTTACTCAAGAGTCCACTGGTGCTACTACTATACTGGTAGCTAAGGTTGTTGAGGTCATTATTCTGTAGGTCACACTATATAGTCTCTTAAATGACATCTCTTGATCAAATCCTCAATTGTATCTATGAGTGCCTAACATTTTGAAGTATTATGCTGGACTTTATCATGGTAGGTACAAAACTTATCTTTGTTCCTGAGCCTATTGGGAATCCTTGTTGGTTTGGTCTGCTTGAGGTTATCCCTACCTTTTCCATTGTAAATATCTTATCCTAAGTGTCTGATAGGATACTATAGCTATCATGACGACCTTGACACTGAGGTCGCTCATTCCTAGCCTTTTTTGCAACCTAATTATTAGAGCCATCCTTTTGACTCCTTTATTGTTCCCTTCATTGTTTTTCTTTTTATTTTGATTCAAGATATTCACCTCATCCTTCTGATCAGACTTCTTAGGGCCAAAGGTCTCATCCCACCTGATCTCTTTGGTAGCTCATTCATAAAACTCGCCCAGGTCCCTCACTGGAGAATTATATATGCTCTTGTACAACTTTCCATGCTTGCAAAGTCTTGTCAAGATCATTGTCAAGATGCTTTCGTCTGAGGGATTCTCCACATTGCTAACTTCACCCTGAGTAGGGTGATGCAGTCTTTGAATGGTTCATTCTTCCATTGAAAGATTGTTACGAGGTGGCAGGATAGTGCGAGCTACCTTCTGAGCACCTTGTATTGGTTGATAAACCTCCTTTGGCAATCTTCCCAACTATGAATGCTATAAGCTAGGAGACACCTGTGCCATGTCTAAGGTATGTCTACAAGTGTGGTTGGGAAGACATGGCACTTAACTAGAGGGTTAGTTATCTGAAGATCCATCTGTACATTGAACGCATCTAGGTGGTCATATGGGTCACTATCCTTATTGTATTGCAAGATATTGGGCATCCTAAACCTATGAGGAAAAGGCTTTGCCTCAATCTCCTTAGTGAATGATGTCCTCTCCTTTTAACAGTCTCAATGGTCCTAAGCCAGAGGGTGTTCTTCTAACTACTATACCCTCTAAAGTAGCTCTTCTACCATCAGGTCTTGTACCTCATATTGACGACTAAAAAATCGATGGCTCCTTACATCTCCCTAGTCATGGGAATGGCAATCTAAGGTTCTATGCCTTCTGTGGTGCCAATGAACCAATGAATATCAGTCTGAAATATATCCTTGACTAGTCCTATTTGAGTCTCCAAGTCAATGTGAGCTCCCACATCACTTATTATCTCCATTATCATCCTCGGGAGCTCGGTGGACCTCTGACTTTAGCTGTAAATTGGAAAAGCAAATAGAACCAATGTGTTGATGTATTTTTCTAATTGGCCTTTCCTTTTGAGCTCCTCCTATGGCTACTGGTGTGCTTTTTTCTGCATCATAAACTCAACCTACTTTTACGCACCTTGGGCTTGTACTTGGATTAGCGCCCTAACCATTTTAGCCAGTTTTTTCATCGTGTTCTTAAGCACTTCATGACACTGATGCTATGCTTGCACTCCATCAGTCCCAGGAATAGTAGTAGGCTGGGGATGGGGCATTGGAGGCATGCCAGTGACAACACCTATGGTGGAGACGGCAGAAGTGCCTGCCATAGGAAGAACTGGGTCCCTTTGTTGTTCTATGTGACCATTAGGCTGATCAACTGTAGTGTCTGAACTTGTGGTGGTTCTTCCTCTAGCCATTATAACTGGATGAAATATCAAGGAGAATGTTGTTTAGGGCTCTCCTTCCAGTGCCAAAATGTTGACTTGTGAATTTGGTCAATCCAAGTCTAGAACCCCAAACTACAAATGGAGAGTGTAAAGTCACAAGACAGAGAAAGAGAGAGAAAGAATAAGATGACACCAAGAGTTTTTAATGTGATTCGACCTAGCTCAATGCCTATGTCTATGGTTATTTTATCTCTCTGTATATTTTGGCAGAGTCACAGTATATTGTTGTTCATCCCTTTTACAATGATTTTCCTTTTTGATAGTAGCTGGGGTGTTATAATGTAATTCTATAATGGAAATGAATCATCAATTGGTTACATAATGGCTAATAATGGATTTCTATTAAACAGGCAATTTAACGGATTTCTTTGAATTGATGATCGAGAAAGCACACCTCGAGTGCTAAACCTCGCCCTCAATGACCTGAGGTTATTATTTTGACTCTTGTTGACTAATGACCTGAGTTCACATTTGATGACCTAATGCCTTGGTCTAGCAACCTTACTCTTGGATGAGTTGGGCCCTTATCAACTAGGCTTGTCTATTAAGCTTTTACTAACCCACTTGTGTGGTTCCAAAAATACCTACAATAATAACTTTTTATGATGTTTCAAAAAACTCTATTTCATTTTCTTTCTAATGATGTTTTTGAAAAATGAACTACATTAATTCATTGAAACATTTGTTACTCAATAATATGTATCAATACTGTTAAAGAAAGTTAAAAGAAAGAAGAAATCACTTGATTTACTTTTTTCGATTCTGAATGGCACAATATAATATAGTTTTGTTAAGTGTTCTTCAATCTTCTCTTAGAAACCATCTAGTTGGTTCATATAAATAGTCTTTGGCTAATTATCATTCAAGAAGGCCATCTTAACATCAATCTGGTGAAGCTCTAAGTAGAAATGAGCCACTAGTGCCATAACAACTTAAAAAAAGTCTTTAATTAAAAACAATCAAGAAAATTTTCTATAATTAATGCCTTCTTTTTGAGTGTAACCCTTTGCCACCAACATGGCCTTATACCTCTCAATCACCCCTTAAGTATCCTTTCGCTCTTAAAGACCCTCTTGCACCTAACAAGCCTGCAACCAATAGGTAACTCCATATGATCTCACATATCATTATTGAGTATTAAAACAATCTATCATTCACAGCTTTCAACCATCTAAAGAATTAGGACTTGAGATGGCCTCTTGAAAACTGGTTAGATCATTACCATCATTGACATCAAATTCATGCTCCTGCATCCATACCACATAGTCATTAATAATTTCTAGAATATGAGCCATTTGAAATTTCCTCAAGAGTACTTTATTTACAAAACTAGATTATTTTCTATTACCTGGGAAGCATCAAGCGTTCCAACTTCTAATGTTGGTTTTACCATATGTTGTATTGAATTATTTTCTTGATCAGTTTAGTTTGTTTTAACTAGTAATGGTGCTAGTGGAATAATAAATTATACCTCTCTAAAAGAGATGTTACATGGTATTTTACTCCCACAATCTAACCAGTCTTAAGAATAAATAGAACGAAATGCTTCTATCACCCTAGTAGTGTGGATTGTATAATAAACTCTATTACTTCTGTAACCATTACAATATTTAATAATGTGATCATCAATAGTTTTTGAATCAAGTTACTTTGTAAATGAATTATACGACTTCACTATACAACCCCAAACATGGAAATACCTAAGACTAGGTTTTTCCTATACAATAATTTACACGGGGTTTTAGATATAGGCTTATTAGGGACTTGATTTAGTATATATGCCATGGTCTTTAAAGAATCACCTTATAAAAGTCTAATAAAATCAAATGCACCGATATGCATTTGATCATGTCCATAAGTGTGTAATTCCACCTTCTTGTGGTCTAATTCTATTTGTTCATTTCAGGCATAAGGTTGCTGGCCTTAAAATTCATAGTTTTTGACATATCGCATAAAAGAATAAGAAATTCCAACAATTTTATCGTATCTTAATAGCACTCACCACCTTTATCAAAATTGATGCACTTATTTTTCTTTCCCCTTTTGAGTTTAATCTTAACTTCAAATGCCCAAAAGAATTTAAGGATTCTAATTTTTTAGGGGGAATTTTCACTAACCAAAACTTGAATAATCATAAATAAAAGTGAAATATCATATTCACTCAATGTAATCAATCCACTTATATTATTGTGAATCAACTCCAATACATCTAACTTCTAGTCCTTTTCCTTTATCAAGCTTTAGCCAAGAGTGTCTCCTCTAATGCAATAAAGACACATACCAAGGCAAATAAGTCCAAGTCATGAAGAATCTCTCTTTTTATCAATCACTCTATCCTTCTATAGAGATATATCCTAGATGCTTATGCCACAACATGGAGAATTTCTCACATTACTTCTTACTTTTGACCTCTTTTGTATCTAACCCCAATATTTATGAACAAACTAATTTTTCAATTTCCAAACAACAACTGGTTTTATAGGTCTAAACAATGATTGAAATCTATTTCTCCTCATGGTAGGTATATAAATAATGTCATTTAATTCTAAAATATGACTAGAAAATAAACTTAAGGCAATTATTCCTACATGTTCATCTTGTAGTTTTCCATAATTTCCAATATGAGTATTGGCTTTCTATCACTTAGCTTCCTCTTGTTTCTCAATGCTTATAATGAATTCATAAAGAAAATGATTGCACCGGGGTTTAACCACCAAATGTTTAATAAAACATCTACAATATTTGACTTAAAACATATTAGAGCTAGTAGAAACTTCTTTATCTGTAACATTTCACATTTATATCACCTTAATTATTTCTCAAAATTAGGTTCCTTTGGGTGTGATTTATTCCTATACTCATCACTTGATCTATGTGAAACAAAGTGAGCATAGTGACATTGTTCTCATCACATCATCTTCCATTTGACTAACTATAGAGGTCATTTCACTAAAAGTTTATTCTCCCTCTTAGGTGTGATATGATGTCTTTAAAACATCAATTTTGAACTAAAAGAGACTCCAAGACATGCTAAATCAAATGATAGTTTTCCAAGTCCACTTTCATACCCTTAAAGTGATTATAATAGTATATCAATTTCAAGATGTGCTCATGGACTCTACTAATACCATCGTAAACAATTTCATGTAGTAATGAGAGGTACTGTCCTTTCTCAACCTTGTTGGATTTTATGACTTCTTAGCTTTAGAGTCTGTATACGATGGGGGTACTTAGAGAGTTAGCAATGCTTTTCATGATAGTTTTATCCTTAGTATACATCAAAACCATCAGGTACACTTTATTAGAGCGTGTCCACTTTTCATGAAAAGTCCTTGTATAACCATATGCATTGTATATATGGCATATAAGAGAAAGCACCTTAATGTAAAAAAAAATGTTTAAACCAAAGAAGCAATACCATAGATAGTTATTAAGAAAACAATTAGTTTTTTACTTGGCCATCAAACTGTGCAACCAAAATAGTAGAACTTCTGTATGTTTAATTATTGAAAGGCTTGAAAAGGAAGAATTCAAGGACTTCTAGATATCATAGAAAGGTACCTGTCAATACCATTAGCCACACCAAACTAGTTTTGGCTAGCAACAAAATAAACATCCTTTTTACCTGTCAATGCCTAGAAATTGTTATCAGTTGGATTAATTACCATCCATTGTAACTTTTGTCATAATGATTGATAAAGGAATAGAGACCAATATCATGTCAATGAATTATATCAATGTGCCATTTCAAATCAAAAAACTTGCTTTGAACAATCATATCTGTAGGGCATACCATCTTCTTGATCTGATTAAATGATTTTCTAAGGTTGTAGTTTAGGTAAGAGAATAGGATATACTACTTTACTAAAAGATTTATAAAATGCAATTGATATAAGAAACTTAAGTTCTAAAACTTGGTATGTTATTCAAAACAAAATTTCTGGTATAGTGTGTGGCAGCTTAAATTTAAATTTGAGATGGGTGTAATGTAGAAAGATCACAACAGAATCTAAAATGTATGATGTCAGGTCCCAAACAGGTAGTATAAAAAAGTGGTAGACAATTTATATAGCGGAATATTAATAAGATCTTGCCCCTGTCTCGTTG
>JANHAO010013308.1:0-15908 GCA_026873985.1 Saraca asoca
AACATAGTAGGAGAAAAATGCAAGTGTTTGGGAAGTCATCAGCATCCATTTAATGCAGCCATCATTATTTATGTACTTACAACAGTTAGCGTACACTGACAATTGTGATTACGGGAAAAGCAAACAGGGATAAAAATGAATGTTATACCGCCACGTTGGTTATGACAGCAAAATGCAACGTTCGCGGTGAGCGGGAAAATAACTTTTCTGTATAGACCAGCATATGGGTTAATGAGCAATACGTAGCGTTTTCACTGGGCGGGAAAAGAACTTCTGTAATGATGACACGTAAGAAATTGTCCAAAAAAACACCGCCCAAAAAATCCTCTTTTAATAGTATGATATTGATGATATTGATTAGTTGATTGTCAAACAAGTTCTTAGTTTAATGAACCAAATCAAACAAAGGAGATCAAATGGGAAGGATTATGTTCATAACCCTAATTTTGAGTGCACTTGTATGCTTATCAACTCAAGTTCAAGATACTTAAGCCATCATTCTTCACAAGTGCTTCGTTCTCTTCCTCCTTAATCCATGTCCAACAAGCTAAGGTTTTATTTTTCGATACTAGTGGGTATGCTCAGTTTGAAGCTTTCTCGGTTAAATAATGCTATTCACATGCCAATATTTTTATATCGGATTCATCCATGTTCCTTTCAGAATCTATTACAGATAATTAGTAATTAATACGAAAAAAAATTAAATCAAATATAAGAATATTGACATAGAAGTGACATTACTCTTCCTATTTTCACTTTTATGTAATGTCACTTTTGTGCATGTAAGTTTTAGAAAAATATATCAATGAATTCTAACAATTTTTATTTTAACTCATATAAGGAAAATTATGATTTATCCATTTTGATTGGCTTTATGGTTTTAAGACTCCATTTGTTTTTCTGAAAAATATTTTTTGCAAAAGTAATTTTATTTATTTATATTTACAGTTACAAAAATTCAAAATCATAAAAAATATTCTATTTATTTAATATTATATGTAAAAAATGTGATTGAAACAACACCCATTAAAAGGAGGTTGTTTTTTCTAATATCATGACATCATACATTATTTTGTAATCACAGTATATATAGGTGATAAAAAAATTCTTTATAGTAATTGTATATAAATAAATAAGATTCTCCTAAAAAAATTGTTTTCCAATAAAATAAATGGAGTCTAAATTGTGATTGTGATATTGATTCTTTGTGATAAGCAAAATTATGTGACCATTATAAAAAAAATTTACAAAAATCACAGTTATGAAACAATCTATAAAAACAATTTAAAACCATGTTCGGTTTATTATTAAAATCAATGTTGATAACACTTTTCATTGACATAGTTATATACTTAAAATATATTTAAAAAAAATTGATACATTGATAAGATTTGACATTCTACAGAGCATAATACGATAAAAGGGCTATCAACAACCTCGTTGGTTGGAAAGTTGAGGCTGCTGTGCAGGAAATTCGGCAGAAAAATCCTGGTCAGATCACCATCTATAAGGTAAAAAATGGCACGAGAATTTACCTGGAATCTTGAATTAAAACTCAAGGAACGGCCATGATAATTGCAAGTCAAGACGACACAGATTAGAAAATTGTTAAATTTATGTGTGAATATATATGGAATTTTGGACCAAAATTATTCTATCTACTAACTAAAACAAAAATAAAAAAACGTGTCTCCCAAAATTCCATTTTGCTTGCTGCCTCTGGCCGAAGGTGGATTTTATACTAAACTATTTTTTTTCCTGTTTGTAATATTTATAAAGGGTTAAAAAGAATAATTTTATTTATGTACTTTATTTGTGGTGTATTTGTATAATTGTATGTGATACGGTTTACGAGAAAATTGTTCTACCAATCTAAAATAGGTGGACTATTTTTACTCATATTATGCTCTTTTTTAGTAAATGTAAAATATAGTTTAAGAAACTTATATGTGCAAATATAGTTTAAAAAAAAAAACTACATCAACCACAGTAATAGGTACATGCTTTTATAATTACTATCCACGTCTTACTTATATTTTATTTTTAAAATTGAGTGATGAGTTTATTTACATTAATTTTAGTTTCAAAATTTGGTTGAAATTATTATTTTGATACTAAGAGAATTCATAAATTTTTTTATTTATATTCATAATATATTTAATGTGCAATATTTTCAATTTATGAATAAGAAAAAGTTTATAACATTTTAATAAAATTTAAAAAAGTCATAAATTTTATTTTATATTATTGTTTTAAATGATGAACACCAAAATTTATATTATGTTAGTTTATTTTATATTATATTCACATAAATTAAAGTTAAGTTCATCCGTAACAAAGCCATTACTCCTCCCATGTACTCCCTTCTCTTCTTTGCGTTTCTATCAAAGTCTCTCCTTAAAGTGGCCAAGGTTTTCCTGGAAATGTAGATGTATGTTTCAGTTTGGAATCATAATTTCC
Source organism: Saraca asoca (assembly GCA_026873985.1). NCBI lineage: Eukaryota > Viridiplantae > Streptophyta > Magnoliopsida > Fabales > Fabaceae > Saraca > Saraca asoca. The sequence goes on from JANHAO010013308.1 coordinate 2,461, forward strand.
ATTTTCACTTTTAAGTTTGAAATTTTAGATTTTTTTTTATGGATTTTTATCATTTATTCCTTGTCAACTCAATAATTTTATCTATGCGGGGTTACTGATTTTAGGATTGAGAATGAGAATGGATATATTCCGATTTTTTTGTAGACTTTAATGACAAAGGTTGAGGGATAGAGATTTTAATAACTATAGAGATAGAAATAAAATTTTAGAGATGTTAAAAAAAAATTATTCGATAATTTTATTTTTTTGAGAAGTTGTATATAATTAGTTTTCAAAAAAATCTCAAAAAACATAGAAATTTTTTTTCCTATCTCAGCAATTTTAGTGGGCTACGTACATTACTACCCCATACTATGTACCCATTTCGGACCAACTCATAAATTCTATAATAGTTTAGATGCATAACTTTCAAAACACTTTCTTTTTTATAAAAAAAATTTTTAAGTTACTTAATACACACAATATTTAAAATTTAAATTTATGACAATAAAAGAAAAAAAAAAAGAGAAAACCCAAAACACTAACCTGTATCCATTCACAATGAAGAGTAAAAACAAAGATGGACGATGTCCATTCCCATGGCATTCTCACTCCGTTTTGATTCCTGCTCATAAGATAATCTTGATTTTATAATTTACAGTAATATATTTATTAGTAATACAAAGAAATTAAAGTCTATTACCTTAAAAAATAAAAGAGAAAATATAATTTATAGGAATTTGATACACTTAGTATTATTAAGATGAGTTTAATTTTTTTTTACATCATCATTGAATAGGAAAATGTCACATTTTTAAAAAAGCAAGACTAATTAAAGGTTTTTCCTAATAATAATAAAATATTAACAACTTTAATTACTTTTATTGATAATAAAAAAGTTTTAATAGTTTTTTTTAATGACATGTCATCACGTAGATAAGTGATAATATAAAGGGAAAAATACATTTTATTTATGTGGTGTGACCTTAATTTCAATTTATCTATTCATAATTTAAAGTGCTGTAAAAAAGTAATTTGTGATTTGCATTGTTAACACATTATTTACTTATACTAATTTTCCATCCAAATTTAATAGATTTTGTCACATGCTAGTTACGTACTCTCTAATTAGTCTTAATTTGACCCTGATTGCATCTCCATTATTTCTAATTATTTCTTTCACTTATATCCAAAGCCCTGAGAATGAACGATAAATTTTTCCTTTAGAGTTTTGAATTTAGACAAAAGAGGAAATTGAGAATAACAGGGGTGTAATCAAGGTCAAATTGAAAGCACATGATTAATATGTGAGAAAATCTGTTAGATATGGATAGAAAATTAGCATAGATAGATAAAGTATTAATTGTGTAAATTACATGTTGCTTCTTTATGATATTTTAAGTCATGGATGGGTAAATTGAAACTAAGGTTATATTATAGGTGGACAAAATATATTTTTCCATAATATAAAACACATGTACGCTATCTGTGGATCAAAATTAAAATCCGATTAGGCATACTTGAATATTTACATGACGATGATAGAATAACATCCTTAAATTGGCATATTTTTGGTGTTATGTGTGAGGCAGAAGTGCATGGCCTCACCTTGTTGGGCAACAAGTTTGATGTTGCTGTAAGGGAAATTCAAGGAAGTGAATCCTCACATAACCATTACTGATAAATCTACATTTTTTATACCTGCAAAATGAGAAGATAAGAGATTGGAGTTGGGGTTCCAAAAACACTTTAATGGTCAAGTCAATACTATTGTGAGAGAATGTAAAATTAAAAATGAGTGTGAAGACCCTATCAAGAATGCATGCATTGATTTATATAAAGAAGTAGTACATAAATTAATATTTTGGGTTAAGTCTGTTTGATTGGTTTTTAGCCAATGGTTTTGACCTCGAATAGTTTTTAGACTACTACCTTTAAGTAGCTTACTTATTATGAACCATTGTAGACCACCTTATTGGACTTGAATCTGCTTAATTATCTTTTGGGCTAGCTGCCTAATCATAATCCAAGATATGTTTATTTTGGACTATGTCAATTATTATGATGGAAAACAGGAAGTTTTTTGAGGTAGCACCTAGAAAGCGTGGAATGGTTGTGATGATTGAAAGAAGAGACGGTAGAGTTTTCAAATTTCTTAAATTTCCCTAGTAATATATATGGAGTTTTGGTTAATTTATGTTAATTTATGAAATTAATTGTAATGGAGATCTTGATACATGATCAAGCCCCACTCTGTGCTTTAGTTAAGTTTTGATAATAAATTACTACACAATGTATCGTAATTTTTTTTTCTCATAATAGTTATTTTATTCTTGACTTGAAAAGATGTAGTAGTTTCAATTTGTTTTTCTTTTCCTCAACTCTTGAGATCCAGAGGATGCATGAGATTTTTTTTTTTCTCTAAGAAAATTCTCATGAAGAAATTGCAAAGGGATCAATTTTAATGTATATGAATTGCAAATGATTATTAATATATGAGGGATTTAAATGTTCTTCTTGATCTTGCATGCAATATTTCTTCTTAACTGAATTACAGAGTCGAATTGCGTGTACCTAGGAATTACGGTGCTTAATTAAATATTCTTATGAGAGGTAGGTATATATCTTACATTCTCATTATATAAAAATATTTTAATTATATAAAAAAATTATTTTACATATCCTTTTATTAATACCTTATCATTATTATCATTATGTATCATCACCAATTATTAATGTTGATTGTTGTTCACCATCATTTAACCAATTAACTTTCTAACATTGATTAATCAATTTTTAATGTGAACTTTTTTTAAAATATAACAATATTTTTGAAAATATATAAATTAATTAAAATATAATATTATAATATTCTTAAGAATTTTTTAAACTAAATTAAAATATGTAAATTCCGACGTTGACTTTATTTTTCTAATACTGATGTGTGAAGGGCTCCTAAATCGAAAGGTAATTCATGGTGTTGGAACAGTAAAGCCAAATTATAGATGGAATGTTGGAAATAGGGAATTAATCTATGGTAATACAAATAGATTGATTAAAGATGAAGCTGTTTTGAATCTACCTCATATTCATCCTAACGTGACCGGCAAAAGCTTTTCTCTCTATTTGATAGAAGCTCCACTTGCAAAATTTTATGCATTTCTCCGAGCAGTTTCCATAGGAACGATGAAAGGCGATGATGGAGCTATATGTATTTTAACATGCACATGTATCTTCGTTAGTTTTTTCTTTTTTTTTTTGTCTTTTTTAATTCTACATATTATTATATATGTTATTTAAAATATCTCCATTTATTTTTAAATTTTATTCCACTAAAATATCAAAACAAATATATTAATATCAAAAGCTAGTTATAAGATATAAAACTTTACAATATTTAATTGAATTTGATAATTTTTTTATAATTATTGAAAAAAATACTAAAATCATTTAAAAGGTAAGATCAGTTAATTGTGTAATATTCATTTCTTCTAAATCCCCATAAAATGTAATATATTTTAAATTACAGTTTGATAAAATATTTTAAAAATATATATTAATTATAATAATATGTTTTAATTTTAATTTTTTAATATTTTATTTTAATATCCCCTGATCCCTGAATCCTGACTTTGTCACTGACGAACGGATTTGGCCTTACACAATTTCTAGAGAATATAATGTGAAATATGCATTCCGTGACCAAGTCTCAAAACATGGTGAGCATAATTGAAAGACTAACTTCTTACCGTACACCAGTGGAATTATGGAATGTTATTTGGTATGCCAATGTTATTGGAGAATTGGAGATAAGACTCATTATTTATAAGGAATGAACATGTAATACTCTAAAATTTTCTAGAATTAATTTCGGTAATAAAAAGAGGTTTTTTGGAGAATTCAAAAAAGATAAAATTGAAACTTGAGAGTTTAGAAACTGTAGATTTTAATATGCGAATTATTCAAATATGGTAGAAACGAATTATATGAATTTAAGGAATCCTTAAAAAAAGAAAAGTTCTTTTACGAACGCATATAGAAGAAAATCTATGTTTTTAAAATTTAATTTTCGAAAAATTTTGGAAAGATCGAAACTAGGGTTACAAATGCCCAATGAGCACAAAATTATAGCTATTATGAAGGTAATTGATTTAGTTAATTTGTGTTAAAATTTCAAATTCTCTAGCAAGCGATGAGTGTGATAAATTTGGACTTGAAGTTGAGGAAAATGACAAGGCTATTGTAGGAAGAAAAGTCATGTATGAGCAAAAAAAAGTTGGCTCCCATTTTCCATTTCGCCCCTCCAAGTCGGCTTCTTCTTCTTCTTTTTCATGCCATCCATTGAGGCCATTCATGCATTGTACTCTTCTTTAACATTGGAGTTTCTCTCTCTATACTCTCCCTCTCTCTACAAGTAAGTAAGTCATTCTTTCATGTTAATTTCTCATATTTTTATGGTTGATTACTCTCCTCTTCTCTTTAATTTGATATCAAAATTATGTTGATTCATTGAATAAGGTCTGAGTTATGAATTTTTGAAGTCAATATTCAATTCACTATTTAACCCAGAAACTCATATGGATTTTCTAATGTTTTTGAGGCTGAAATCTTTTACTTCTAGCTTATTTTTATGGACTGATGTCATGATCTAATGATATTTGACTATTTGATGCAAGAAAACTTTTGAAAATCTAAAGAATCTAACATGTCTTCTCTTTTGATCATGAAGAGTGTTGGAGCTTTTGGTTGAATTGGTTTGATCTTTTATTCTCGGCCATTTCAGTGAATAATTCTTACATTTCTTTTGAGTTCTAAAATAACTAATTGAAGCTAAACTAGTGATTGGTTGTTTATATTAAAGAAAGTGGATACTATGTGAACTCATGGTTAAAAAATTGACTTTGATTGGTGTTGTGAAGGAAAAGATAGTGATTTTGATTAGGAAAGCTTGGTTTTATGATTAGTTCTTCTGTGATTAAGAGTTGGTTGGGTTAACATATGAAGTATAGTTAAGGAATATAAGAATTGTCCTTGTAAATATGTATAGTTGCACCAAGAACGTGTATAAATCTGGATGTGTGAGTAGAATCACAAGCATGATCGCAAGCCCCACAAATTCAAAGTTAAGTAGAATCACGAGAAATAAATGTGAAGGCTTCAATTCGACTCGAGCTTTCCCAAATTGCAAGTCTACTCACCAAAAGTTGCAATTCTTCAAGAAGTCTAGGATTAAATGCGATCCGAATCACGAGTAGGATCAAAAGCAACAGTAGGAAAGGTCAATTTGAATTGTGCAAAACCATGCTAAATTTTCGATTTGAATTGTGATGGCTTGAAGGCATACTCTATTTTTGCTATCAGAATCTTGAACTATATGTAAGGAAGGGACTCGAATCATGAGCCTTGAAATTGGAATATGAGTTAGATTAGTTTGAAACACTTATAAATTATAACAACTTATAATTGTATGGATAATATGGTAGGGTTTGGAAGTGATTAAATAAGTAAACAGTAGAATAAGGAGAATTAACCTTGTAATGATATGTTGGCAATTAAGAAATCAAACTTGTAAAAAAAATAAATGATTTGGATCCTTGGATGGATAAAATGAATAGTAATATTATGACAATAATATGCAAGATAAGATGATGGTGAGGGATTATGCATTGGGCAGTATGAATTCTAACTAATTCGAATATAATAGTTAAGGAATTTCAAATGGGTAACTCATAAGCTAATAATAATGTATCGAATGATTGGTTAGTCCTATTGATATTGTGATGATAAACCTAATGGCTATTATAATAATGGGACAAGCAATGTATGATTGCGCTAGTGGTGGGATGTAATCCATGTGATTAAAATTGTGATGAAAAACATATAATTGTGATTAATATTTGATGTGAATGTATGTTATGATTATTATGAATGCTAAGTAATAATGATAAAATGTAATGGAATGTAAATTCAAAAACATGATTGTTATGAGGATGATGAAATGTGAATAATAGATATTATGATATTGTGATGGAAAAACATGTAATTATGTTGGTAATGGAAATGAATTACGTGACATGATGGTGACGAGAAATGATGTTGTGGAAATGTTGAGAATTCCCTATGAGATATGAGATGATTTATGATATATGATATGATGATAGAGATATTGATAGTTGTCTTGACAGTGTGATTGAATTTGAAATTAAACACAAATGTGTGGTTTGATTATTGAAATAATGATAATGTTTATATTGAGGAATTTCTTCGTGAGAAATGAGATGAATTGTGATTAATATTGATGGAATGTGATTGATGATCATGGAATGATGATTAATAATGATGATATGTGATATGTAGAAATGACATAATGTGAATGACAATATCATGATACTCTTGAAATGTTTGAATTTCCCTATAAGACATGGTATTACAAATGATGAGAATGAAATGTGATGATGGGTTGTGATGTGATATATGAACTGGATCTTGGATCTGTGCATTCCAAAATATAGTGAATGGTATAAGACGGAAGCCTAGAAGGAAAAGGTTGAGTTTGTTCAAGATAAGGTGGGAACAGAGTAATAAGGAGGATTTTAAATATTGTTGTTGTTGTTGTTATTATTATTATTATTATTATGTTTATACACTTGACTTGTATGCCTTGAAATGTTAAATTGTAATATGATAATGTGACTTGAAGTTGTGATAACTAAGGCTAGCTATTGAAGCCATAATGGTCATGTTTCTTTATATTATGTTAATGAGGATGTTGGATGATGCCACCCAGAAGTTGATTATTTATGAGTTATGTGAATAGAGATAAAGTGTGATAAGACAACATGATGATTAACGATAAGGATATAGGGTCATATGAAAATTATAGTTCTTTATAGTATACGATTGTGAATGTGATATAATATCATTCAGAGATTAGTCTTTGGAATTCTATGTTTTGTTCATTCAATTTGGCACGAATTATGAATGCTTGGCTATAGTGTATATGTGTATGGTCATTTAATAATAAATTCATAAATTAGATATAGATTTGTCTTACTAAGCCCTGGACTCACTCTTCTATGGACCATTTCTTTTTTCAGATTCTCAAAATATTACTGTGGATCCTCCATTAGAATGTAATGATGGATGCTAATCCTATTGAAATAATGGTTGATATGTTCACAATCACCATAGCGAGTTTTTAGAAGCATATGAGGATGGGGTTCATTATATGGGCATACTGTTTTGGAAACTTGATATAAAAATTTAAACACTACTGTTTCAGGAGTATATGCCTTACTTGGGCTATGCTTTTGCACATCATATGAGTTTGCTTATATCTCAAAATATCTTCCCTTCTTTCCATAAATTTATATTTTCTTAACTATTCAATTGGATTTGAATAGGAATGATTTAGGAATAATGAAACAAGTATGAACAATAAGGCTAATGGAATAGGAGTAAGGGCTACTGATTATTAATTGGGAATTGATATTTACGCAGATCATGGCTAGAAATTTGGGTCATGATAGAACAACATTTTCTTTAAGAAAATATTTGCCCCCACTTATTATTTAAGTTTGCTTTGGAGTACTACGTGAATTCTCCTCCCTATATATAGTAGAAATTTGGAAAACTACAAAAAACAAATTAAAGTTTTTCTTATATTTCTCCTTGAAATAGCTTTTATAATGGTTGCAAGTGTTTGAGAAAAATAGAAAAGAAATAGTTAAGAAGTATTGATAGATCTATGTTCATATGAAAAGTCCAAAACTTTACTCTCTAAATTGAAAAAAACATAATGTTCAATTTTCAAAAGTCATAACCTTATGCTTCAAAAGACATAATTTTACATTTCAAAAATTACATTTCAAATTTCTATTTCAAACAAACATAATTGTTGGTCAAATTTTTGAAATGGAAATTTATTGTTTTTGAAAACAAATGTAAACAATCTCCACTTTGTTTGAAAAAATAGAAAAATTCATAAACAATTTGCAACCATAGAAAATAAGACAAGTATACATGGATATAGATGTCTTTCAAATTAAACTTTACTTAGTACAAACACCTTAAAATTCTATTACGGTCCTTAGTTGCATAGCATTAAACTAATTACTCTTTGTGATAGAACTAGAAAATATCGTACATATACCAATCTCCTATTTCAATGAGGAATTAATTATTTTTAGCGCTATAGTGATCATGTGCTTATTCTTGATTCATGAACTGAGAAAATCCCTTACCAATCTCTTGTTTTGATGAGAAAATAATTGTTTTTAGCACTATAATGGCTATGTGCTTATTCACGATTCATGAACTCTTTAGAGAGGAAACCCTTAACTCTCATAAGAAGCAGTACCACTTCTTAGTTTAAATAGGTGAAATGTCTACAATATGTTCTCCATTACAATAAACACATAATAGTAATGTCTCAAACTTTTATTAAGAGCATAGCTTATTCTCCAATCCAGTAATGGACAATATTGATTTTATTTCTTAGGACTCACATTTGTTAATATCAATAGATCACATTTAGAAACTTGTTCTTACACATTAAACCTTTTGACTAGAACAATATCAGGTTTTAGCCCTATTTCATATGATATCATATGAATCACTTCTCTTCTCAAAGGTTTTATAAGTTGATCCAAAGTAGACTATAATAATGATACTACTTTGTATCAATTACCTTACGTTCTCATGCTCAGTCATAACAATGGTTTGACATTGAAGGCATTAGATTAGATCGCAAATTTATTAATTGTCTCATAATATTTTCAAATTCATCTAGCCTTTTTGTCAACATTTTGTTTCTTGCTTATCCAAGAAACTCATCCACCAATAGTGAATACCACTTCAAAATAGATTGGTTTTCTCATAAATATTTTCTTTCTTACTTATCCAAGAAACTCCTCCTCCAATAATGGATACCACTCCAAATTGGATTGGATTTCTTATAAATATTTTGTTTCTTACTCATTCAAGAAAATCCTCTGCCAATAGTGGATACCACTATAAATTAGATTAGTTCTCTCATAAACATTTTGTTGTGGTGTGTATGGTGGAATGCATTGATGAATAATGCCATGCATTTCACAAAACATATTAAAGGCATTTATGAATACTCCCTACCTCTATTAGAACGTATCACTTTAGTTTTTCTATCAAGTTGGTTTTCAACTTCTTATTTAAATTTTTTAAACATGTCAAAAGTTTCATCTTTTGTTCTTTAAAGATAAACATACATATATATAGTGAAATCATTAGCAAAAGTAATGAAGTATCTTTTACCTCCTCTAGTTAGCATACTGATTCGGCTGTTGAGACCAATCAAATTAGAAATTTATAAAATCGAGTTACCTAACTACTTATAGTATATGATAACACCGGGTCAAATCTAAAGATCATTTGGACAATGATGCCAATCAAATTAGGAGCTGAAAATAAGGGGTGGTTGGCAGTAACTAAACTAATGGCTACACTAACACAAAAATGAAAACAGAACAACAAATAAACCAACTAGCTAAGGGAATTAAGTAGCTTGAGATTCATGCATCCTTGATCACTAAATGTTCATTCAATTTTTGATAATCATAACAAGAAGCCTTGGAATGATTAATGAATCTATCCTAAGCAGTCAAGATTCAACCAAACAGACAGCACGTCAAAAGCTCAATGCATTGCCTAATTTTTCTATCCTCTTCCTATAATTGATCATTAAGTAATAATCATATAACATCTAAATCAAATGAAGTCATTCAACTCAGATATTCAGTAAAAACAGAGAGGAAATAGGAGAGAAATGACCAGCAATTGAATGCAAGTTGAAGAAACAAGATCTCCACATTAATCTTCAAGTTTTGTCAACCCCTTGTGCTGATTACAACTTAGCTTTCCATTGAAGGCAGAAAACTACAAGGAAAAATGAAAGAAAAACAAGCTACTCTACTGCTACTGGAACTACCCTAAAAACTACTCTAAAACTACTACTAAAAACTGAACTAAAAGCTCTCTTTGCCAAATGGTTTCACCCGGGTAGAAAGAGGGTAGTTATTGGTAGATGAAAGGCTATGATTACTGGTCTGGATTTGCTTACTGCCACTGCCTTGCATGTTCTAGTTCAATGCAGAATACTTTTCTCTAATTTTTTATTGACTTATGGGCCTCTAGCTGGCTAAGTATTAACTGGAACAAGTGATGGGTCACTGGGCTCAAGTTCATGCCAATTGGGGGCCTTAAAAGCAAATTCTACAGAGGCCCATTTCGCAGCACTTCTGCCTCTCTGTTGCAGTTCATTTTACATGCCCATAATGATGTTTTTAGCTCAGGAAGCATTCATAAGAAATATGGCCTTATGTCTCAGCTTCCAATTGGGCTTAGTTTTACCTTAATTGGACCTCTATAACTCCAGTTATGGTCTAATGAATGCACAAAGGTCAAGCTGCCTAAGACAATATTCTAGTCTTGACTTCAACTCTAGTTTCAGATTGCCAATTGTGTGATTTGGCCTTGGAGTCTTCATGAAGTTTGTAGAGCTATCTCTTAGTTTTCCTAAAAGATAAGAATTACATCAATTAGATAAGTGTAGCTCGACTTATGATCAGAAAACAGAAACTGCTCAAAATGGCCAAATTATACAGAATTTCTTCTAGTGAACCAATTGACACAAAATCATAAATACATGCTAACACAGCTGGAAGTAACTCATTTTGGACCTTAAAATCCTAAATGAGAGGATAAATAAATGAGTAAAATATTTTGTTATCACATACCATTCATTTCACATATATTAGAATGAATCAATTCTAATATTTTAATTTGTTTTACTAACACTAGGGAAAGGTTTCTTTATTAATTTAAACTTTACACTTATTTCAAGTTTGTCAAATTCATCACTAAATTTAATTAAGTCTAATTTTTTCATCTTCTTTAAGTACTGAAAATTTAAATATGCTAAACGATCATGCCACAAATAAGAAGATTCAACAATATAAGTAGATGATATAACTTTAGTATTAATACTAAATTGATATATGCCATCATTAGAGTAGCCCTTTCCTACAAACATCCTATTTTTAGATAGAATCACATTGTTAGATTCAAATGCAACCCAAAATCCTTTTTTACAAAGAAGATTAATCAAAATGAAGTTTCTTCTTATCTTAGGAACAAATAAAAAAATTAATAAGGGTTTACCTCTTCCAGAAGTAAAATCAATTTCAACAATCCCTTTTCCTACAACTTTTGCATGTGTATTATTGCCCATTTACACTTCAATAATATTTGGATTTCTTCAAATTCTTTGAACATTGATTTGTTTTTGCAAATGTGGATTGTTGCACTAGGATCAAGCCCCCATCCAAATTTAATAGAAGTTATATTAACTTTAGAAACCATTGTAACCAGATTCTCTTTTATCACATTTGTAGCAACCTTTTTGTTTTGAATTAGCTTTTCTATAACGAATTCTCTTACAAAATGCCTAGGCTTGCCACAAGCATAGCAAGATCCTTTTTTCTTTTAAAAAGTTTTCTTTTTAAATTATTGCCCATTTTTTTTTCACTTGCAACTTCTCCTTAATATATTCATTCCCTTCCACAATATGAACCTCAGAATCAAACTGGACGGAATTATACGAATCATGTAAACATGACTTTTCTTCTATTCAAATATATTCCAATGAGATATCTTCAATCTTATGCATCAATTTTTTCCCATAATCCTTCCAAGATGAGGGCAATTTTGCAACAATAGCAATAACTTGAAAGGATTCAAGAATAATAATTTTAAAGGTATGAATCTTATTAACAAGAACTTGCAATTCATAAACTTGCTCTAGGATTGGCTTAATATCAACCAATTTATACTCTATATATTTTGTAATTAAATATTTATTTGTACCTTCCTCGTCAACCTTGTATTTGAATTCCAATGCAGTCCAGATTTCCTTTGTTGACTTTATTCTCGTAAAAAGATCATAAAGCTAGTCTGAAAAAGCATTCAAGATATGTCTATGGCACAACACTTCATCTTCTTCCTTTTTTGTTTTTAGTCCTTGAACCTTTTCAATTTCTTCTGCAGTAGGTTACCCTTCATAAACAATTAGTTATGGATCTTCTATAGGCTTTAGATTTAGATTTAAAATATCAGAAATCTTCAAGGCAATGAGAAGAAACATCATCTTGTTTTGCCAGTGAGAGAAATTTTTTCCACCAACTCGATCCAATTTTACCAAGTCTTAATTAATCACTTTGATTGATTCTGACTCTATTGTTGCAAAAATATTTCCTTAAGATTGTTGGAGAATTAGGGATAGGAGTCAAAATTTTTGAGGCATGAAAAGCACTTTCCTTAAGGAAATATTCATTCCTACTTATTATTCAAGTTTGCTTTGGAGTAATACACAAATTCTGCTCCTAGGATGCAACAAAAATTTGAAAAACTATACAAAGCAAACTAAATTTTTTCTTGCATTTCTCTTTGAAACAACTTTTATAATGGTTGCAAATGTTTAAGAGAAATAGAAAAGAAATAGTTAAGAAGAAGTATTGATAGATGTATGTTTATATGAAACGTCTAAAACTTGGAATATGTATAGAGTTTGAAAAGCTTCATCCTCTAGATACAACTCTATAAATTGAAAAAACACAATGTTTAATTTTTAAAAGACATAACCTTACTTTCAAAAGACATAACTTTAAATTTCAAAAGTCACATTTTATTTTCAAAAGACACATTTCAAATTTCTATTTCAAACAAGCACAACAATTGGTTTAATTTTTCAAATGAGAATTATTGTTTTTGAAAACAAAAACCAACAAATGTTGCACCAAGAGTTCAAAATTTCCTAAAAAGGGCATGTAGAAATCTTGTATTTGTAAAAAGAAAATTTATGGAAGAAAAGATTACAAAGTGATGCTATATGTTCTATTTATTGTCTTTATGCAGAATTAGTGGAGCACCTCTTGCTACTATGCCTCTAGACAAAACCATATGGTTTGCCTTTGATCTTCAATGGAACATCAAGGTTTGATATATGGTTTTTAGAAAAATGTTTGTTTCTTAGATAAAATTAGACTTGTTCATGGGCCAATTAGGCCAAACTTGGGCCAAGGCCCATAAAATATAATGGGCTTTAAGCTGAAGCCCAAGCCCAAATTTGTTTCTTAGATAAAATTAGACTGGTTCATGGGCCAATTAGGCCAAACTTGGGCCAAGGCCCATAAAATATAATGGGCTTTAAGCTGAAGTCCAAGCCCAAATAAATTTAAGCCCATTTATAAATTAGGGCCTAGGCCTATTAGTATGGGCAAAACCCATATACAAATCTATGGGCCCTCAACAAATTAGCAAAATGAAATTAACACCCAAAATATTCATTAAATAATAATGAGAGATCACAAGGCAGCAAACCTGGGAAATTAAAGTAATATGTATATATAAATTGGGTGTATCAAAAGAAAATTGAA
>JANHAO010013309.1:0-15909 GCA_026873985.1 Saraca asoca
CTAGGGACATTTTAAGAATAATAAATTATTCTAAGGACAATTATTATATTTATTTATATTACACAGATATAACAAAATATAATAATCGAATTACCTTTAAAATGTAATATAATATATGCAAAAACAATCATCTTATGATTGGTTTCTAGGGCATACACCAACAATTCCCTCGGACCCCTCTGTGGGATCAAAGCTGATTCTATTTAAGACAGTAGAGGCTTTCTTTTCTTCTTTAGAGAAATCTAATGGGAACTTTAGACGAGCCCCTCACACCTCCAACGTTCTATTTTTTCTATGAGGAGTGTATGGTCTGCTGTATAGGGAGCCTTTTCTGGCGATTCTCTTTCTTGGAGAAGGAAAAAAGATCTCTTGAAGATTTTAGATTATTTCTTCCTGATGATGCTAGGGAGATGAACCTTTCCGGCTCCCTTGCTTGCTTTCGCCAAATCTGCTGAGTTGAGTGGGGAGTTGGAATGAGTTCTAAACCAAGGAGGGTGGCAAGGGAAAGAGTTGAAATTAAGCGCATTCATCATCCCTTCCGCAGATTATGGCCCTTCCCTGAGGTGCCAATCTTTCTTCTAGTATATAGGCTAGATTAACTTGTATTTTGATTTCTTGATGTAAATATACCTCGTCGAGGCCTTTTTTTTTTTAGTGAATGAGATTTCTTCATGATTCTGCTTTACTAATTCTTCTGCATATTTCAAACAAGAACACGAACTCATTGCAATAGTAAAATGAAACGCTCAAATGGCCAATCGACCAAACTCCTTTATAAGCCACAAGCTTAAACAGAGCATCTTGCAAATAATTAATGTATGGATAAATCGCACAAGAACTATGCCTAATAAAAGGTTGCATAAGAGCTGCGAACACACAATCACATGAGAGCTACGAATACTTAATCACAATTATACTGGAATGAGCTCTAGTAGCCTCAACCTGAAGGTTAGCAATAATTTTCGGGATGAGCCCCGATTCCTCAGCTCAAAAGCTGGCAACTTCATCAATTCATCTCCAAAATGAGCTTCGGGGGCCCTTAGCTTAGAAAGCTGGCAACTTCATCAATTTGTCTCCAAAATGAGCTTTGGGGGGCCTCAGCTTAGAAAGCTAGCAACTTCGTCAATTCTTCTCTGGAAAGAGTTCTAGAGGGCCTTAGCATAGAAAGCTGGAAACTTCGTCAATTCGTCTCTGGAATAAGCTCCAAGGGGCCTCAACTTAGAAGGCTGGCAACTTTGTCAATTCATCTCCGAAAAGAGCTTCGAAGGGCCTCAGCTTAGAAAGTTAGTAACTATCAATTTGTCTCTGGAATGAGCTCTAGGGGACCTCCGTTTCGAAAGCTGGCAACTTTGTAAGGTCTCATGAGAGCTACACCTTGGACATATATGCCCCAGCAAGTGGCTAACCCTGTCAGCATCAAGGATGACTTACTTTTGTTGTGATATTCTGTTGAAGATCTTACTCAGGAATCTAAACAAAAAGTTAGAGTACTTTCATTAATTTCTTAAAAAATACATCATAAAATGGTTCTTATTATATATGCCTCTTCTCACCCATGGTCCCGCTGGGGACGTTCTGATCATTGGCTTAGAGGTTGCACCACCTATTCTCTTAAGTGGCCTCTCTTGATCAAGTCCTCAATGGCATCCCTGAGTTCTCGACAATTCGAGGTGTCATGCCTGACCTCATTATGATAGGCACAGAACTCTTGCTTGTTTCTTTGCCTATAAGGGATCTGTATAGGAGTGGGTCTCCCGAAGTCTTCCTTTGCTCTTTTTGCAACAAAAATCTAGTCCTGAGAGTTTGACAGGATGTTGTACTGCTCATGACGAGCTAGAGGTTAAGGTCGTTCACCCTTGGGCCTATGGAACTTCTTGGCAATCTGTACGTCAAAGTGGTCACTTTGATGCACATTGCTTCTCTTCTTTCTTTGAACAGAACCACCCTTATCATCCTTCATTTTAGACTTTCTCGAGCTGAAGGTTTCTTCTCATTTGATCTGTTTAGCAGCTCGTTCATAAAATTAGATTAAGTCTTTGATCGGGGACTTGTATAGACTCTTATATAGCTTTCCATCTTTGCGGAGCCCCATAGAGATTATTGCCAGTATAGTTTCTTCAGATGGATTCTCCACTAAATTTGCTTCGAGTTTGAACCTGGCAATATAATCCTTTAATGACTCATGCTTACGTTGAAAAACCATTACAAAGTGGTAGAGGGCACGAGCTGCCTCTTCAATGCTCGATATTGGCTAATGAATTTCTACTGACACTCTTCCTAGCTGTGTACTGAGTAAGCTAAGAGGCTTCTAAACCAGGCTCGAGGTATCCCTCCTAACGTGACGGGGAAAACTTGGCACTTGATTAGAGGATCGACCATCTGCAGATCCATCTGAATGTTGAACGCATCCAGGTGGTCATAAAAATCAGTGTCCCCATTGTATAGAGGAATCTGGGGACTTTGAGCTTGAGAGGGAGAGGTTGAGTCTCGATCTCTGTGGAGAATGACGACCTGTTCTCATAGTGAGCTCGATCACTGGGAGCTCAAAGATATTATTTCAACTGATTCATCTTTTGATACAATTCTTCCAACAGCGGGCCCGTGCCTCAGACTATTAGCTAGAGGACTGTTGGACCCTTTTATCCTCATGATTATGGGAGTCATGACTTAGAGATTGTTTTTGCAAACGGTGAGCTGGGGAATTCTATTAATTAGCCCTGCTCGAGCATCCAGCTTACTACTGTGAACGTTCCTGGGTGTCAGGATCTCAGTCTGCCTTTGCATACCTTATGTTTGCGCTAGCATTGTGACTGCTCTAATAAGCTCTTCCATCATATTCTCTAATTTCACCAGGCATTGAAGCTAGGTCAGCACCAGGTATGCATTCCATCAGTGCTGTCGGCAATGGTAGCGGGCTAAAAAGAGTTGGCTGGGGGCAAGCCAGAAGTAACACCCATAACAGGAGTGGTGAAGGAGTTCGTTGTAGACACATGACCTTCTGGACGATTAATTAATACATTCAAAGCTCAAGTAGCTCTCCTTTTTGCCATTGCAGCAGAAAATAAACTAGAAGACAGATGAATCCCCACATATGGTGCTAAAATGTTGACGGTGGATTTTGATTTTTCTAGAATCTAACCAACAAAAGAGGTTCTTTTGGGACTCAAACTGCAATTTGGTTCTAATCACAATAAATAAATGCAGAAAGGCAAGAAGAAGAAGAAGAGCAACTAGAAACACAGAGCCTTTTAACGTGGTTCGGCCAAATTTAGCCAGTACCGGACCCTACATCCACGGTAGTGTATTAATATAGAAGAATTTTTATAGAGTTTCAACATAGTTTTCCAGCCTTCCTTTCTTTATAGAGTGCTACTTCTTCCTATTTATAGAGGAGGAAGAGGCTATAATAATAATTTTATAAGTTGTAAATATGTTACATCATGTAATGTATGTACAAGCAAAAACATATCTTTTAATTCAACTACTACAGATTATTTTCTGTAGGTGGAACCCTTGTCCGCTTGGATGTGCCATATGCTTGTCTCCTGCCTAGCGAGCCTCTCACTGAAGGCTGCACCTCACGATCCAAAACCCTTGGCCTGGGGTCACTACTCTTTCTAAATAGTGAGGTCAAGTTAGTTCGAGCTTGCACAAGATCTACTATTGAACGAGTGAACCAGGGCTAAGGCATCCTCGGCACCTTAGCAAGCTACAAATCTGCTGCTACTTTAGGCCCTCTACTGGCCCATTTAGGAAATCCCAAATTTTGCCTATAACACCCATTAACTAATTTGATTATACAATAGTGTTATAGAGCTAATTTAGCTTTGCATTTATCACTTTCAGTTTAAAAAAAATTAATTATGATCTTAAAAATTTTGTTAATGGTTTTAATAAGAAATTCATAAATAAATTTTATGGGATGAAATCAAATAACTTGATGATTAAATCGATAAAGTAAATTGATAAGCGACTTGATTATGTTAAGGGAGTAAACCGATACGAAATTTCTTTAAGTAATTAGATTATACAAACTAAAGTAGTGGAAGATAAACCAACAAAATTAAAACCAGGAGTTAGATTTTAGTTCATCCTTATATGTGCATATAAAAAATGAAATGAGATTTCTATTCAAGATTATATCATTTATTAAGTTTTATTCATATTTTAATGCCCAAGGTATAAAATTTGATAAAAACAATTTATACACATTTTATATCCCTTTTCTATTTAGTAATTTGTTGTGATTTTGTGCTAAATTAGATACTTGTGATTGGATTCTTGAATTAGTCAGTTATAAAACTCAATTAGATTAATTCGATAATTTAACATCATTTTAGATTTTTGGGTGTATCTTGGTTATAGAATTTGGTTTTGGTGAAGTTAAGAGGATGCTCTACAAATGTTATGAAGAGTCCCAAGCCCAATTCAGTCATTTAAAGGGTTGAATTTAGCTCAGAAGCCAAAACAAAGTGCTGAATCAGAATCAGTCTCGGTATTTTGACGATATCAAGAGCTCCATACCTCAATCTAGTGCAAACCTAAGCCCATTAGATAACTAAGATCCATTTCCACAATTCTTATGCAGGCTTAAAGTAAAACTACACCGTTTTGATTAAATTTCAGGGCTATGAATCCAAATGATGAATTTTATTACATGTTAGACTGTCTACAAAGCTAATTCAGTTTTTAATCTACAAGTTGAGTTAGAAATCGAATCTTTTAGTAAACGTAAGGCCATTGGATTGGTAAGAAATGGAATTGTAACTTATGAAGAGATCCAATCCAATTATGCCTCCTTCCAGCCTAAGCAGAGAGGAGTGAGCTCATAGAAAAACCTAACTAAGACCTTAGTGATTCATTCTTTTAAAACCTTTTCATTTTCTCTCATTTTTGTGATAATGAGGGAGCTCTAGTAAGACAAGAATGCTAGTCCCTTTCATTTTTTCTCTTTTTTATTTTTATTTTTATTTCTTTTGTAAAGTGTAGTTAATATTTCATTTAATCTAAGGAAAATTCTTCTTCAATTCTCTTGTCGATGTGAGACCTATTTCTATTGTTGATTTATTCTTAATTTGATTTCCTTCTTTCTCTAATATAATGGAATTAATACTTTGGATGATTAATTAATGTGGTCAATTAATTGATTATCTATCGTGATTAACTATTAGATAAACTTTCGTAATCAAAGTTATTTATGGCTGTTTGGTTTGAGTAACAATAAGATTTTTGATTATGCATGGGTGCCAGTCAATTATTCTAGAAAAATATAGGATGATTGATGAATTTGTTACTAGGGTGAGTTTGTGAATCTGTCTTGGTCTTTTTTGGTTCCTAATGCTATTATTGAGTTAGTTGTAGTGCTAAGATTTGATCAATTTAGTAATAATGGTTAATTCAGATGCTGGGCTTGGTTAGCGAAATTAGAGGAAAATTAGCAAAAATTAATCTAGGTGCTTGGCCTAATTTCATTCTTGACTAAGAGGTCAAATAGGGAATGAAATATTTATATCTATGATTAATCATTAAATTGAATGAAAGAGTCCCTTGGGTTAGAGTTTTCTCACTTAAGTTTCCTTTCTACAATTGATTCTTTTTGTTTTTGTTGCTAGAAATTGTCTATTCCTACATTTTATTTAGATAGCAAATTACCCCCCACCTGTCTTTTACTTTCAAATATTGAATTAATTGCTAGTCTCTATGGATCAACTTGGACTCATCCTATTATGAGCTAGGGTAGTTCAATGTATAATCTTTGTCAGTTTCAACACCCATCAAAATTTTAGCACTATTGTCAAGGATTGGCTTGATTATTCTTATGTTTTTAATATAACTTCATATTTAGGATATTGGTCCATTGCTTTCACTCCTCTTTGTGCATAGATTTGTTAGTTTATAGGTGTTTCCAATAAAGGTCGACTGCAAATTTTTCTATGGAATCTAAAGCTAAAATTTGATAGGCTAGAAGATTTTAGCCTTCTAATTAGAATCGCTTGCTTTGCCATGAACCTCCACATGTTTTCACAAAATTCTATCATTTAATAAAAATTGAAAGAACCTTATAAAAATTGAGAGGGGAGATTAGACACCCTTCTTTATCCTTTTAGGCTACTTCTTGCTCAATTGATCAATCAACAGCTTCTTCTCCTGAGATAGGCATAGCTATTGACATGTTTTTCCATCATCCATCTTCTAATCTTAGAGAACATGGCTTTTAATAAGAGAACTTTGTGCATTGATTATCTTAATCTCAATGTAACCTTTTTATTGAAATCTGGCTTGATATATCTGCTCCCTACTTTTCATGGCTTGGCTAAAGAGGGCCCTCACAAACATCTTAAATAGTGCCATGTTGTCTATTACGCCATAAAATATCAAGGAATTTCAGATGAGCAGATTAAATCAAGAGCATTTCACTTTTTATTAGCTGATTCACCTAAGGATTGACTATATTAAATCGAGAGCTTTTCACTTTTTATTAGCTAAAGAGGACATTCACAAACATCTTAAAGAGTTCCATAATGTCTATTCTACCATAAAATATCAAGATATTTCATATGAGCATACTAAATTAAAATCCTTGCACTTTTTATTAGCTGAAATCTAGCTTGATACGTCTGTGCTTGCTTTTCATGGCTTGGTTGGAGAAGACCTTTACAAACATCTTAAAGAGTTTCATGTTGTCTATTCTATCATAAAGTATCAAGGAATTTTATATGAGCAGATTACATGAGAGCCTTTCACTTCTTATTAGCTAATTCACCTAAGCATTGACTATATTATCTTTCATCTGGCTCAATAACTACCTGCCATGAAATGAAGAAGCTCTTCATGGAAAACTACTACCATGTTTCAAGAACTGCAAATATCAAAAAAGAAATTTGTGGTATCAAACAATATAATGGAAAGACTTTGTATGAATACTGGGAAATATTCAAGAAGTTATGTGCTAGCTATCTTTATCATTAAATCAGTGAATAGCTCTTAATCTAGTATTACTATGAAGGACTTCTGCTAATGAACAGAAGCATGATTGATACTGTAAGTGGAGGAACTTTAGTGGACAAGACTCTAAAAGCAAAAATGAACATAATTGTAAACATGACAGCCAACTTACAACAGTTTGGAACCAGAATGGGCTATGTAGTGCAAGAAGTAAATAAGGTGAATATTTCTAACCTTGCGAGATAGATTTTGGACTTAACCACTGGTTCAGCAAGCTTAAGACAAATGCAAGCAGCCAATGGGTGACCCACATTGTAATCTTATGAACCATTCCAACAAGCTTGCATAAAGGGAAGATTTCTAGAGTAATATGATCCATATATCCATAGAGGCAATATGATCTGTACTCCCACTCATACAATTCTAGATAGTATAATTACTGTGATCCATATTTTGACTAATATAACCCTGACTACTTTCATCAATTAAATTTAAGCTTTGACTACCAACTTGGACAAACTCTATTTCAACCTTCAATCTAAGCTAAACATTAACCAAACCAAGCTTTATATACTAACAAATACCTTGAAGATCTCGTTCAAACTTTCATCAATAGCAACTTACAATTTTAACAAGAAATGAAAGTCATCAACTTGTAATTCCAACAAGAAACACAAGGTTAAGAAGAAGTTGAGCCAGAAGAAGAAATTGTAGTTGAGTCTACACCAGATTTTGAAACAAGAGAAGAAATGGAAAGTGGAAATGAAATTGAAATAGAAGAATTTGCAATAGAAAAAGAAATTGAGAATGAAAAAGAATTTGATTAACAGGATGACCTTAAATTGAATGGCATGGAAGAGTTAGATGATGAATTAGAAGAAACAATGAGTTTGATGCAGTCAAAGATAAGTTTGAAAGCCAAAGTTAAAGAGTTAAAGTCATTAAAAGAATGAATTAAGATTGAGACAGAAGAAGAAGTTGAAAGCAAAGATAAAAAGCACAAGTTTCAGTTAACTTAAGCCAAGAGCAAAAAGATATAGAAGATTTAGAAGAAGAGAGCAAATTCAATTTGAAATTGCTAATATTACTCCTTCTCCCTTTCTAGTACATTGGCTAATTCCAAGAATGAAGAACAATAGAAGATAAGTGTGGGGAAGATGTGTCTATTGTTATTCAAAGAAAACTTCTCCACATTTGCATGAACCCAGATTTCCACATTCTAGAAAGGCTCTTCCTCAAATTAACCAAGACAACAATTGATATTCATAATGGCATACTTAGCATGGAATTGGATGAAGTGACATTAATTATTAATATATTTAAGTCTATGAAATACCTACTGATGATTATTCCATTTTATCTATTGATATCATTAATTTCTCAATCCAGAATGTATTTCAGTTATATAGCAAAGTTGAACATGATGTATTTGATATGGCAATACATAAGGACTTAAAGAGAATTGATGAATTAGTATAGTTAAATTCTAAATTTGAAGAGATAATAAAAGTAATATAGTCATTACTTCTGGTTCAAGTTCTAAGCAACCTTGATTTCAAGGAGTTGTAAATGTCATCTTCTCTCATCAAATGGTTGCCACCAATATTCATATTTGATCCAAGATAACCAATACTCCATCAAGCCAACAATGTTAAAAAAAAGCACTTCTTGAGAGGCAATCCAAACATTTACTCTACTTCCCTATCTTTTTTATTTTTTTAATTGTCCATTATTTACTGCTGAATTTGAACTTACATTGAGGACAATGCAAAATTGTAAGTGTGAAGGAAACTTTAGGATTGTTTTGTTTTTCTTTTTTGTATTATTTGTGTTTAAATGAAAAAAAAATGCATTTATATTGTTCATTTAGGTGTTTTTCAATAATGATGAGTTTATGTAGGCCTTGAGTAAGTTGCAATTGATTTTGATGGCTTCATAGCATGATTAAATAAATTATCTTACCTCTAGATCCTTGAAGTATAATGATAAAGTTTGAAATGTTTATAAATTGATTTTCGTACACATATAGCCTGTGAGATTTTGAGCCATTACTGATCATTTTTATCAGGTTCCTCTTTTTTCTTGTGTATGATTTTCTTTCAAGAAATTATTGCTCTAGAACTTGCTTTGAATCTTTTTGAGATTATATTGACATATGCATATATGAATATAATTAAGGCATTCTTTGATTGAACCACTTTTACCCTTGCAACCAAACTTGTAATGTATTATTGTTGAACCTTTTTTAGCCTAATTGACCTTTTTCTTATTATATAATCCATTAGAAAGCCAAGCCTTAACTTTACCTTTTCTTAACTTTAGGGATTAGTAGAGTATTTGATTCATTAGTGAGATGGGTTCTTGAATAAATATGGGGGTGTGCCAATTATTTGGTGAAAAGACAAATGTGATTCATTACAATAATAAAAAAAGAAAAAAGTAACAAATTAAAAAGAAAAATAAAAAAAAGTGAAAAAGAGCTCAATGCAATTAAAGAGAAAGAAAACAAGAAAAATAAAATTGAATTTTAAGGAAAAAGGAAATTTTCAAAAAGAAGGAACTCAAAATAAAAGAAAGTGAACAAGTGAAGAAAAAGAAAAACAAAAAGAGAAAGAAAAAGAGAACAATAAATGTGAAAATTTGTGATGTAGATTCCAATTTTAATTACTTCTTTACTTGTTTGAATCTTTGACACAATGCTTTATTAATCTCTTTAGTTTTACACTTTCATATCATTATCATTCTTTTCCTTTCCTTTCTTTTCCTTTTCCCTTGGCTACATTACAACCCATGAGAAGTCCTTTTAATTTATGCTATGTATGTGATTTGAGTAATAAAGATCAGATAATAAATAAGCTTATGGTAGGGCATTTTCATGGATTGAAATTGGGTGAAACACTTGCTTATCATAAACACTAAGAAAGTTAGAGAGCTTATCTTATGAGGGCTAACCAATGTGATCTATTTTCCTTTTGAATAAAATTACTTTGCTAGATGATTTTGAGTTTTGAGTTGTCAAGAATGCTACTTCATAATGTGCTATGTTCCCTAAAATTTTAGTTGTTTCCTTGCTTTTGATTTTATATTCTTATCATTGTTGAAAGGTTAGTGTTAGAGCTTTTGTTTTGAGTCTAGTTTGGCTTAGTTTTGATGTCTTACTTGAAGACGTGCAAGAGCTAAGTTTAGGAAAATTTGATGAACACAACTTATATACATTTTATATCCTTTTTCTAATTAGTCTTTTGTCATGATTTTGTACTAAATTAGATACTTGTGATTAATTTCTTGAATTGGTTAGTTTTGGAACTTAATTCCATTAATTCAATTATTTGACACTATTTCAAGTTTTTAGGTATATTTGGAGTTTTAAACTTCTTTTTTTGGTGATTCTTATGTTTTGGAAAGCTAAGAGGATGCTCTAAAAATATTATGAGAGTCCCAAGCCCAATTTAGCCTTTTAGAGGGTCAAATTTATCCTAGGATTTGAAATAAAGTGTTGATCCATTGATCCAAAACTAGTCTCAATATTTTGACAATATTTAGAGCTACAAACCTTAATTCAGAGCAAAACTAAGCCCATTGGATAGCTAAGATCCACCTTTATAATTTTTTGGAAGGGCTTAAAATGAAACTACACCGTTTTGATTAAGTTTCAGGACTATGAATCCAAATGATGAATTCTGTTACGGTTTGGAATACTCAGCAAAGTTGTTTTGGCTTTAGCCTACAAGTTAAGTTAGAAATTGAATTTTTGAGCAAACTCAAGGCCATTGATTGCTAAGAGATGGAACTACAACTTCTATAAAGAGGGCTAAGTCCAATTATGCCTTCTTCCAGTCCAAGTCAGCAACCTAAGTAAAGAGAATAATGAGCTCATAGAAGAACCTAGCTAAGACCTTAGTGATTCATTCCTTTAAAACTATTTCATTTTCTCTCTTTTTTTGTAATAAAGGAGGAGTTCTTATAGGGTAATAACACTAGTCCTTTTTAGGTTTTCTTTTTTCTTTTATTTTTGTTTTTATTTCTTTTGCAATGAGTAATTAATTTCAATTTAAGGAAAATTCTACTTTAATTCTCTTATTGATTGTGAGACCTATTTCTATTGTTAATTTATTCTTAATTTGATTTCTATATTTCTTCGATTTAATGAAATTAATTGCTTTGGATGATCAGTTAATGTGACTTGTTAATTGATATTTATTGTGATTAACTGCTAGCTAAACTTCTACAATCAAAATTGTTTATGACTGTTTAGCTTAAGTAGCAATAGGTTTTTTTATAGTGCGCTAGCGCTAGTCAATTATTCCAGAGAAATATGCTGGGGGTGAGTTTGTGAATTTCCTAATGCTATTGTTGAGTTGGTTAAATGTTGAGTTTTGATTAATTTAATAATAAGGGTTAATTTTAGTATTAGGTTCGATTAACAAAATTATAGGGAAATTAGCAAGAATTAATTTAGGTGTTAGGCTTAATTTAATTCTTGATTAAGTGGTCAGATAGGGATGAAACTTTTGTGTCTATGATATCACTGAATTAAATGCAAGAATTTGTTGGATTAAAATTTTCTCACCTAAGTTTCCTTTCTACAATTGATTCTCTTTTTTTTATGTTGCTGCAAATTGTCTATTCCTACATTTTGTTTAGATAACCAATTATCACCTACTTGTCTTTTACTTTCAAACATTGAATTAATTATTAGTCTTTGTGAATCGATCAGGACTCATCATACTACAAGATAAAGTAATTCAGTTTATTTTTATTGCTTTTGAATATTCAAACTAGCTAATTTATTTGTTTAAATAAAATCAAAGGTCTTTTTTTTTATTTGTTTTCTACAATTGAAGAAAAATTAATATTTTCATTTCAATTCATGGAAATTTACATTACTTAATTGGATGGCCCCTCAAATTCTCATGTATTTGGATTAGGAATGGCAATAGTACATGGCATGTACGGATCATCCTTCTCTTATCTCATATTTTATTATTAAAGATAAAATTTGACTTGTCATATGTCCCATTATCAAATTCAAAATCTGCCTCATCCTTATATTTTACGGGACAACAAAGCTCTACAGAAACTTTTGGGAAATGATAAAAATAAAAAAAATTAGAAAAAAATAAATCTTAAGTTATACAAATTCACATGTAATCACTAAATAATATCAAGCACACATATTAAAGTTCTAAATCTATATATAATCAATAATTATTTTAAATTCTTTATCTCAAATTAAAATTGTACTTCATCATATAATTATATAAGACACTTAATATATACAAAATATAATAAAGTCATAAACATATAATTTAAAAATACTTAAAATATTCTTATTTAAAATATATTACATATTACAAAGTAAAAATAATTTTTTTTTTTCAAATCTTAAAAGCAAAATAAAGCACAACAGGATGGAAACTGTAATTCTTGTCCTATCCCAATTCCCACAGACGAAAAAACTTTTCATCACTATGTCCTATGGGGAATTCCCATGGGAATCTCCAAATTCAAGAAAAATTTCATCCTTGATTTAAATATGATAATTTTTCATGAAAGTTGAATATGTATTTACCATTGAACTATATTCTTCCCGTTAAAGTTAAAACTCAGAAACTGATAAGGGATTTTTTTTTTTATCAATAAATTTTATCATGGGATTCATGACTATGGTATAGTGGCTAGCTTTTCACCTCAAACCTAAACCATTCAAATCATATGAGCCTGATAACTTGCATTTTGATTTATTCAGGTTTATTACTTGCAATATATTTGCCTTTTCTTTTATAAAGCATTAATTAATTGCCAATAAACATGGACTAGTTATGCATAAACATTAAACACACACTTCTTTTAATTTTGCTAGCATTTCTAACTATAAAATAGAAATTTATTTCCTTTCAATGAAGTCAAATGTGTATTGCCAGTTAAATTGCAAGTTTATGATAATATATACATATATATATATATATTGTTAAACTACTCTGAGCATTCTTTATGATTTCACTTAATTTTTAATTTAAATTTTAGTCTAAAATTCTAAATTAAATTATAATTTATTTTTTATTTCTAATTGAATAGTTTTCATCATTTATTATGTTAACTTTTGTCAGTAATTGATATATGCAGATATTTACTAATGATTTTGTGAAGTACATGACCCATTTTTTTCTACTATAAACAAAAAAACTTCGTAAAATTATATATTTTTCTTTATATTATTTGTTACCTAAATACTAAATACTAATAGGAACGGTATAGAAGTTCAAACCAGCAACTATTAAGTCACATTAATAAAATATCGTTTAAATATACTAATTACTAATGAAATTTAATAAAAAAATTAATTAAAAATAAAAAATAAGTATAAGAATTTATTTCTAATTTTTAAACTATAAAATTGTAATTAAAATTATTGAATGAAATAATATCGAATAATAAAGTAATTTAATCTGTAGAGCATAGACCTGTATATAATCTTTACAGGCAATAAAAAAAGTGAGGGTACATGCTAGGAGGGTTTGCAGTCAAGGAACAATATAATTAATTAAGCATCAACAATTAGTTAATCAATTTAATTGAATTATCTCTGTAAACATTTAACATAGACACAACATTCTCACTGAATTTAGAGTTCAAACCTAAAATATTGGAATTTGAAAAATCCTAAAATGAATATTAAATTTTATTACACTGCTAAAAGTGCGCCTTTTTTTTTTTCTTCCCTAGTGTCCCATTATAATGACATTGTTATTGCTCACATGAGGGGAAGGAATATCATCGTCATCATCAGGAATGAAGGAGTCATCGACACTAGTTGAGACTGAAATATGAGAAGCTTGATTAACCTTGAAAGTGTCATCAGCATCATCATCCAACCCAGGATATGAATCATCCTCCCTGCATTCTTCACCGCGATTCACGTTGTGGATTGAACTTTCGAATTCTAAGAAATCGTCGTTAGTGGCTTCGGCCGCTCCGATGAAGCACAAGCAAACCAGAAGGACTCCGACGCCGAAAACCACCATTCCTCTTGATATCGCCATTGCCGAAATGCTTCTGTTTTTTTATTTTTCCTCAGTTAAGAGAAAAAATGAAGGAAATTTTCTGGAGAGAGGGAAGAGGGATGTGTGAGTAAAGAAAGGATTTGAGATTTAAATACTTTCCTGTTTACTATTATAAGAGATGGTTTGGTTGTGGTGGTGGTGTTGTGCTTGTTTGACATAGAGCTGGTCTTAAGCAGCCAGATGCACTTGATCAAACATGGTTAATATTAGAAGGAGTTTCATTTCTTGCATTGCTGGTGTAATTAAATTTAGATAAAATTAACTACTTTATCTTTAGAATTGGAAGATGTTGGTAAAATAATAATTTTAAAATAATACTCCATACATACAATTTTATCCCTCCGTTGTACAGTTCAAGGATGAAATTATATGTACAAGGATAAAAATTGTATAAATGAAGTATCATTAAGAGATTATTATGATCATTTTTATAATTCAATGATCATTTTATCTGTATCTTATAATTTTATGGATGAACTTATTAATTTTATTTTAAGTTTTTTACGCTTTGTATTTGTATTATAATTAATTCATAATTAGTAAAAGTGAACATTTTTCAATTTGAAATTCAGAGAAATTATTATTTTTAACTGTTATAAGAAAACACCAAAATCTAGGGTTACTACGCACAAAATGCCCCAATTATTCTTAACTTAAGTAGTATATATACTCTTTTTAAATATGATTTTTTTTAATCGAAACATCAATCAACAATTTAAAAATTGCAATAACCATCTTTGTACTACAAAATAGTAAAAGTTCTCTTTTGATTTTATATTCATTTATTTTGAAGGAGAAAAGCTTTAAAAAGGTTAATTTTATGTGTCTCTCTTCTACAATCCTCGCAAACTCTCACATTTCTCTCGTACATTTAATCCTCGTCCAACATAAATATTTGTACTACAAATTACTTGTTTGGCAACTAATTACTCTCCTTGTTTAACAAGAAATCTTAAATAACAACTTGACTTCCAATAGAAAATTATCATTAATAGATAACTATCCAAATTTGGATCAATCTCTAATAATCTCCATCCTGACACATGTCACTATCATCAATCTTCAAACTCCACCTATTACCTAATGAGACCAACCATGAGGTGTTAACCATGAAAATCTACCATCAATTTTACAATTTTTTTAAAAATTACAATAACCATCTTTCTATCAATTGTATCTCCATCTCAATAAGATATCACAAGTTTCATCGGAGTCTATTCCTGACCTCCTCCTATACAAGTATCTCACATCATCTGCAAGCTTCTCACATTTGTGAACAAATCTTCAAAATGCACACTGTAAATATCTTTCATGACTAATAGTAGTGTCTTCCAAAACTTCATCTCTAAATATACACACAATGCAAGTACTCTTATTAAACTTCCCTAACATCAGCATCTTCCAAATTTTTCTCATGTTTGTAACTCTCTGACTCTTACTCGAGCAAAACAATTACATCTACAATATCATTATTCATTATCCTCAAAACCTTCACACAAGATGAAATTAGATTCTTATATCAATTATTGAAAATAAAAAACATTTCCAACTCTAAACAAACGAGTATCGGACAATTAAAGCAATAGAACAGCGCAAGAACACATACAGATAATTTAGACCCGTTTTCTTATAAAATGTATTAATTAGTATGTTTTACAAATCAACTGAAAAACCTGTATTTGAATGTGAGCAGCACTTGATGCTCTTTTGAACACTTTACGTTCCAACTCTCTTTATATTTGTTTAATTTGAGCGTTTGAGGAATTTTGCGATTTTCACTACTAGAACCTTCTTTACAAGATTCAGTATCATCATATCTTGGTGACTAGAGCTCTGAAGTATACGGATGTGTCCATCAAACATTGTGTGCATGAAATGAGTTAGTTTAGTCATGGCCTAA
>JANHAO010013310.1:0-15923 GCA_026873985.1 Saraca asoca
ACCCGTACTCGCCGGTTCTGTGTTACAACTACGCCGTGCGCTTGCGGTTATATTTAAAACGTACAGTAACTTTGCAGCTACATCACTAGCCGTGAACTTAGAATGCAAGTCGAGGTTGAAGCGAGAACCTGGCTTATTAGGAAGGGCACCAACTCGCTAAACGGAACATAGCACCTAGACCATCTTTCAGTAGACTCACTCTAGACGGATCTAGTGACAAGATTAATCCCTGTGGCTAGCAAATTGCTCAATGTGAGTCCAAGTCACTAAGGTAGCAAGTTAAGCATGAGTATGAAAGCCTAGTCATCAGTTGTGGGCACATATTCCTAACCGACAGGTTAGCCTCCAAAATCGACACATCAACCCTAACAGTCCGATAGTGATTTGCCCAGTATTTATTATCTGATGCCTAGTATTTATTGCCTAATATGGTTAAGATAATCTTTTTGTTATTTGACAAATTATACTTGTAACCATCCCCTCTTCTATAAATAGGGGAAAGCCATTGTAAAGGGGATATAGTGAAAATTGCATGCAGACACTCTGTCAAAATAGTAAGAGGGCACTAATACTATATCTTCGGTAAGTTACCTGGAACAACCATTATACAAAGCTAATACAATCCACTGTGGATGTAGAGGCTAAACTAGCTTTAGTCGAACCACGATAAAAGCTTCTGATGTTTGTTGTTCTTCACCCCCTCTTTCCTCTTTCTTTTCTATTAACTCACGTCTTCAGTTTGTAGTTTGGGGTGATATCAGACTCATACGTGTTGATTGGATTTTGTCGTTAACATTTTGGCACTAGAAGGAAGGCCCCCATTGTATTCTCTTCATTTTCGACAAACTATTTTAACTATAATGGCAAGAGGAAAAGCCACCAGAAGCATAGAAGTCGCCCCTGGCCAACTTGAAGGTCAGGCACAACCACAACAGGACTCTATTGCCCCCACAACAAGTGCTGTAATTGGCATGGCACCTCCCACTCCACACCAACCTATCACTTTTAAGGTTAACAGAGCCCAAACTTGGTACTAGGGTCAAGAAGCTCTCAAAAATACTATGAAGGAGCTAGTAGACATGGTTAGAGCATTGGCCCAGGCACAAGCTCAAGGCGCGCAGAGATAAGTTAGAGTCACTGCATCGAAAGGGGACCCAGTAGCCATGGTCCTAGCATGAAAAGCTATTAGAGTTGAATGTCAGTGAACTGATTCAATCCACTCATCCAACTCTCGTCGAAGGTCAGAGATTCACCAAGTTCGCAAAGAGAAAAAAGACGATCAGCGGTGTGAGAGCTCACACCAAGGAGAAAACTCCAATGAAACTGACCATAGGTGTAGGTTAAACCGCTATTCACCTGGCCATGAACACAACTGGAGGCATAAAACCTCAAATCACCATTCTCGAGATCAGCAAGATGATAGGAGCCAGTGGACCACCAATCATTGGTTTGAGACATAGGACCGAGTGATTGAAGAGCTACTTTAGCAGGTGCGGTAACTAAAAAAAGACCTATGGCCCAAAGCAATCAAGACTCTTACTAGGAAAGGACGTCGTTCATCAAAGAAATTGAAACAGAACCCCTTCCTCATAGGTTCAAGGTCCGAAATAGCCTACTGTATAATGGGGATAGTGACTCATACAGCCACTTGGATGCATTCAATGTCTAAATGGACCTCCAGACCTCCAGCTCATTGTGAAGTGCTAAGTCTTTCCTGCCACTCTTGGAAAGATACCACGAATGTGACTTAAGAGTCTCCTGGCTCACAGCATTTGTAGTTGGAAGGAATGCCAGGCGAGAATCCTCAGCTAGTATAAGGCACTGAAGAAACAACTCACCCTATCTTGTCACCTAGTGACAGTCTTTTGGTGGAAAGATGAATCGCTCCAAGACTACATTACCTGATTTCGATGCGAGGTCAACAATGTGGAAAACCTATCAAATGAGAGTGTTCTTACAGCTATCTCAACTAAACTTTGCAAGGATGGGAAGTTGTATGAGGACATATATAAGTTTCCAATAAAGAGTTTGGGTGAGTTCTACGAATGTGTCACCAAAGAGATTTGGTGGGAGGAAATCTTTGGCCCAAAGAAACCCAACAGAAAGGAGGAAGCAAGTGGCTCCAATCGGAGTAAGAAGAGAGTTTGTAGCGGGAGCAGCGAAGAGGCTAGAAGAAAAGCTCTAGAGGTTAAGCTGCGAAAAAGGATAGAAATGAGCAACCACAATGCCAAGGTTGCTACGATAGTTACACTGTCTTGTCAGACACTCCTAACAGGATCTTCACAATCGAGAAGGATAACGAAGACTTCAGGAAACCCAGACCCCAAAAAGTTCCTTTTAGGTGGAGAAATCAAAGCAAGTTTTGTGCCTCCCATAATGAAGTTAGGCACAACATCTTAAACTACTGGGCATTAAAAAATTCCATCGAGGACCTCATCAAGAGAGGTCACTTGAGTGATTATGCGGTAAGACCCTTAGGATAATAACCCCCACACCCTCAGTAATCGACATAGCATTAGCACTAGCAGACCCCAGAGCATGAGGAAGTACCATCAATGAGGACCATATTCACTATTTACAGTGGACCTCACATCATTAGTGCCTCAAATAGTTTGTGTGACCACTATGTGCGAGCAACGGGCTACGTCCTACTCACGAGTCATATGGAATGTGAAAGACTCACAAAGAAAGCTAAAGTAACCTCAGATAGCATCACATTTATAGAAGAAAATGTGTGGGATTCACACTCCTCACAATGACGTTATAATTATCCGAGCCAAAATTGGCAATGTTGAAGTGAGGAGGATAATGGTCAATACTGGCAGCTCCGTCAACGTAATGTACAAAGGATGTTTCAACTAGATGCGTGTGAGCACAAACCAATTAAATCCTTCCTCCAAGTCCCTCTATGGCTTCACGGGAGATGGAATAGTGCTGGTGGGACAAATTAGTCCCCTACTCACTTTAGGAGACTTGGACCATCAAGCAATTGTTATGGCAAATTTCTTGATTATAAACTACCTCTCGGCTTACAATGTGGTGCTGGGGTGACCCGTTATGAATGACTTTGATATGATCATATCTACTAAGACGCTTACCATTAAATTCCAAACCCCAAACGGACTCAAATGTTTGTGAGGAGAGTAGTAAATGGCCCAGCATTACTACCAGTATACAGTCAAGCTTGAGACATAAGGAAAAAAGGTACATGTGGTATTTGAAAGAGGACCCCAAGCTATGAACACTAAGGGGGTCAGCTACGACCTTGACCCCCGTGAAGTGGATATCAAATGAGCTACTAGTCCCATTGAAGAGCTTGAAGAGGTGAAGGTCAGTGAAGTGGACATAGAAAGAAGCCTTAAGTTAGGGAAGAGCTTGCCACCTGACATGAAAGCGTAGTTAGTTAAGTTTCTCAAGGCCAATCTAGATGTCTTTGCCTGGAATCATGAAGATATGGTGGGCATTAACCCTGGGGTTATGTCGCACAGGCTCAATATCGACCCCTGGCATAAACCAATTTGTTAGAAGAAAAGACCTATGACTGTCGAGTGCTATACTGCGCTAAAAGAAGAGGTGGATGAGCTATTGGCAAATAGGTTTATCCAAGAAACCCACTTCCCCATTTGGGTGGCTAACCCTATCCTCATGAAAAAGAAAAAAGGAAAGTGGAGGATGTGTATTGACTTCACCGACCTTAATAAAGCATGCCCGAAAGACAACTTCCCTTTGCCGAGGATCGACAGGCTTGTAGACGCAATAGTGGGACATGAACTCCTTAGCTTTATGGATGCCTACTCGAGATATAATCAGATCCCAATGGCTGCACAGGATGAAGAGCACACCTCATTTATTACTGATCACAGGCTATATTGCTATAAGTTAATGCCCTTCAAGCTTAAAAATGCGAGGGCAACTTACCAGCAATTAGTGAACATGATGTTTCGAGATCAAATTGACAAAATGATGGAGGTGAACGTGGACAACATGTTAGTGAAGTCCAAACAGCTTGTCAACCATGTTCGTGATCTGGACAAACTGTTCCAGATCTTGAAAAGGTACCAAATGAAATTGAACCCGCATAAGTGAACATTCGGAGTTGCTTTAGGAAAGTTTCTCAACTTCATGGTAAATAGTAGGGGGATCGAAGGAAATCCAGAAAAGATTAAAGCTCTCCCCAATATGCTATCCCCCATCAGAGCCAAAGACGTGTAAAGCCTAAATGGCCAAGTCGCGATGCTCAGCAGGTTCTTCTCAAAGGCAAAGGATAAATGCATCCTCTTCTTCGATATTTTGAAGAAAATAAAGAAGTTTGAATCGACACAAGAATACAATGTTGCCTTCCAAGAACTTAAACAATATCTCAGATGAGCTCCACTCCTATCTAAGCCAAAAGAGGGTGAGAAGTTGATCGTATACTTGGGAATGTACCAACACGACCTTAGCGTGGCCCTAATACGAGAAGAGTGAAGAGCTTAGTTCCTTATCTATTATGTGAGCAAAAGACTACTGGATGCCAAGACGAGGTACTCGCCTATGGAAAAGCTCACCTACTGCCTGGTCATTGCATCAAGGAAGCTACGACCCTACTTCCAAGCCCACAACATAAGGGTTCTCACATAGTTCCCACTTGGGCAAGTCTTGCAAAAGATAAATGCCTTAGGTTAGTTACTCAAATGGGTAATTGAGCTTGCCCAGTTTGATATTAAATACAAGCCCAGACCAGTGATCAAAAGGCAAGCTCTGGCCGACTTCATTGCGAAATTCACAGGGCCCATGCAAGAGGAGATAGAAACCCCAGAAGCTCTGTGGTGGGAACTACATGTTGATGGGTCATTGAGCAATCAAAAGGCCAGAACAGGGGTGCTCCTCACTATCCCAGAGGGACATAAGATCCTCTACATTTTGAGGTTTAGTTTCTAGGCTACCAACAATGAGGCTGAGTATGAAGCACTGCTAGCTGGGTTACAATTGGCCAAAGAGGTGCGAGCTGAAAAGTTGAGGATCTTCAATGACTCATAGCTGATTGTCTATCATATAAGGGGTGAATACCAAACCTGAGGGTCAAAGATGGCTAGTTATCTCTAAAAAGTCCAAGAATCACTAAGTTCCTTCCAACAATATGAAGTCAACCAAATACTATGAGCTCAAAACACACACACTGATGCCTTAGATCACCTGGCTATGACTGAAGATCTTGACTTCTTAGGGGTGCTCATAGTTGAAGTCCTTTCATCCTCAAGCATCAAGCAAAAGGATGTCGTAATGACAATTGCTAAAGTGCTAGGCTCTTGGATGAATCTGATCCTGGATTATCTACAAGATGGCAAACTACCAGAAGACAAGCTCGAGGCATGATGATTGTGAACTCGAGCAGCTAGATATCGCATCTATGATGACGTGCTGTATAGAAGAGGGTTCATGACCACACTTTTAAGATGCATTAATGCAACAACTATGACATCATTTTGGAGGAAATCCACATAAGCCATTGTGGAAACCATGCCGAGGGCTATCTTTGGCGCAAAAAGCTCTCCGACAAGGGTTCTATTGGCCCCCGATGAAGCGGGATGCTATCGACC
Organism: Saraca asoca; assembly: GCA_026873985.1. Classification (NCBI taxonomy): domain Eukaryota; kingdom Viridiplantae; phylum Streptophyta; class Magnoliopsida; order Fabales; family Fabaceae; genus Saraca; species Saraca asoca. The sequence continues at coordinate 5,580 of JANHAO010013310.1, forward strand.
TTGTTAGGAAGGGCAATAAATGTTGAAGGTTAGTGAAGATCCTGCAAGCTCCACCAGCCTACCTATGATAGATGATTAGTTCCCTTCACAATCTAGGGCATAGACCTAATTGGACCACTCCTAATAACTCACAGTAATTGTAAACACGTGGTAGTAGCTGTAGATTACTTTACTAAGTGGGTAGAGGCCAAAAAGCTCATTGAGATCTCATATGTAAAGATTGAAAAATTTGTGTGGAGCAATATTATTTGCAGATTTGGAGTCCCTCAGCAGATTGTGACTAATAACAAGACCTAATTTCATAGCGAGTGGTTCATCAAGTTCTTCAACGACCTCAAAATCATGAAAAGCTTCTCAGTTGTAGATCATCTGCAGGCCAACAGGCAAGTTAAACCCATCAACAAAATTATCAAACAAATCTTGAAGGCAAAGTTGACGGCTAAGAAGGGAGCATGGCTAGACGAACTACCAAAGGTACTATAAGCTTGTAGAACCACAGTGTGCAACGCCATAGGAGAAATCCCTTCCTCAATGGTATATAAGTGTGAAGTGATGATCCCTGCAGAACTTGAAATAGTGTCTTAGTGAAAAATTACCTTCAATCCAAAAGACAATAATCAACTGCTTATCGCAAATCTAGATTTTATAGAAGAGACGAGGGAGAGAGCCCGCCTCAAGATTGCTACCTACCAATAGTGAGTCATAAGGTACTATAATCGAAAGGTGTGAGCTCAGAGCTATAAACTTAGCAATCTCATTCTATGTCTTGTCCTTCCAGGAGCACAAAAAGTCAGTGAAGGGACCTTAGGGCTAAACTAGGAGGGCCCATACCTTATCAAGAAAGTTATTGGCAATGGGGCTTATCAAATATGGAAGGGATAGAGTTTTCTCGAGCCTGGAACACCGAACATCTTCGTTGTTATTACCAATAAAGCCCCTCAATATTTGAAAAAAATTACTCAGTAAGTGTAAACATTCATGTAATTCTTTGAATTTTTGTGTATATATAATAAAAGTCTCAATAAAATCTTGCGTGAGATGTGGTGTATTATATAAGGAGTATCAATTAAAGCAATTCATTGAATTTTTATCCTCACACAAAAATTTATCAAGTCTCATGTTCGACCATGGGAAATGAGTAGAAGTAAATAAGAATTCATTTAGTCCTTATTTCAACGGAATTAATTCATACAAAATTTTAAAAATTCATTACAGAGTTCAAAAACTACAAAGCTCGTGGCCTAAGAAGCTAGAGCTTTAGGAGTCAGACCTTCTTGAGGCTGAGGACCAGGAGGAAGAGCATCAAGGACATTCACCACTGGGGTGCCAATAGCTTCAATGACCTAAGAGTCACTCTCCCTTTAGGTAGTACCTCCAGCAAGGGAAACTTCAGCACCAGAGTTTACTCCCTTCTTGGAAGAGCTAGCCCTTATAGCCCTCTTCTTGAAGCATTCGACAGTCTCAAAAGCCTACTGGCTAAAAAAGAAGAAATCTAATTCCAGATGTCACTCTTATAGTGTGTAAAAAAGGTAGTACAAGTCTTGGACTTTGCCTTCTTTATTAGCGAGGCAATCTCTACTCTGACTTTAGGAACTTCCTCCTTTGCCAGAGTAACTTCCCTCTTGATCGCCTCAAACTTCTTCTCAGCAACCTCAGCTCACTGCTTCGCCACCTTAGCTCATTGTTCTGCTGACCCAGCCTGCTGTTTTGTGATCTCAGCTAGTGTCGCTATTTGCTCGGCCTAATGGATAGATAAGTCCAAATCAATCCTCACTTTGGCCAGTTCATTAGTTTTTAGGCTGAGATTCACCACAATAACCTCACAATCTGCTACTGCACAAGATAAGGTAGCCTCAGCATCCTTGACCTTCTCCCTCAATTCTAGCACCTTAGTAGAGGTGACAGCTAGCTTATCCACAAGGCTCACCTTGTCCTCATCATTGGCTTGGAGTGCATTGTCCATTTTCATCAGTGTTAATAAATTTTGAAAAGTTAGAGCCAAGTCAGATTATGAAGTAAATAAGAGAATTGGAATAAAAAAACCTTACCTACCACTAAGTTGTGATGAGCTACATAGCCCACCAATCTCCTAAGGGAGAACTCCTCAAACTCCAACACTTGGATCCTGTTGTAAGCTCCCAAGACGTTGTCAATGTTATCTATGAGGACGTTAACATACTACTTCATCTTGGAGCTTGGTTCGATGGGTAGCTCCATGACTTTGGCCTTTGGTGCAGCTCGCTTATGGGCAACAACCTTCTTCTTCCCCTTGTCTATCTTTGGTTTTTTAGCAAGGGCTCAAAATAGGTGGCAACCTCGGTTGTGGCTACCGCCTCAGGCTAAGAAGCAAGAACTGGCCATTGTGAAAGAGTAATTGCTGAAGCTGATGGTTGGCTTTTAGCAAAAGGAGCTATAATGGCATCGAGAGCCAATAAGGTCTCCTCATCATCAGATAGTGGCATCTTAAGGAAAAGTTCCATTATCTTCTCATAATCCTCGAAGTACCTCCATCGCCTAACAAATTTCTATCTCTTTAGTGAGCTTAATGTCTTAGGTTGGGGTGAGCTTGTGGAAGCAAAAGAGGCTCTCATCAAAGCAAAATTCATTTTGGAGATCTTCCAAGGCAGCAAACTGATCCAAGACTCCTAGCTCCTCAACTCGTAGAGTTAGCTTCTGGTTGATCCCATTTGCAAAATGAGACAAAAGTTAGAATCAAAAGCAAATGTGAACAAATCATTAAACTCACACATCTTTAGTTTGCTCACCAGGAGTAAGGACAAAACTAAAATTCTTGAGGTCGTGCAAGGAAGGGCATAAGATATAAAACTAACAGGTTTTATAATGCCCTACATTAGACTTCCTTTTAGCATCCCCTTATGGCAAGATCTTCTTATGCACTGTCGATCGAGCCAAAAGGTAATAGAGCCCATCTGATATGCTTACACACCTAAGGCTATACAAGTAACATAAGACCTCAACTGATGGCGATGGAAAATCATTGCCCAAAATAAATCAGTGCCAAGGAAATGAGCTGGGTATAAGAATTCGAAGTGAGCTTAGCTGGGCTAAGTTTCACTTTGTTCAAGAAATTAACAATGAATAGGTGCACAGGAAACCTAAGTCCTACAACAAGGTGCGGGAAACTAACAACGATAAACCTCTAAGGTGGATAAAGAGTGTAGTCATCCAAGGAAGGCACCATAATGCGACATCCCTTAGGGAGCCAATATGCCTAGACTGTGGCCTGGAGCTTAGGAAAATAGATGAATGACATGCAGACTAAACACATGATGTTCAGAAGGTCGTTGACCTACAGTGGCCTCTTGGTCCCCAATAGAGTCTGGACTAGCAATAAAGTCCCTAGCGACCTCATCACTCCTTGAGGTCACTTCATCAAGATAATATACCAGCTCTACACTCTAAGATGGGGAGTTAGGTTTGTCATCTTCATTCTTAATTTGGTGACAGTGGTGTCCATGACCTATGCCTATCTACATATAGAAAAAAGATCAATGAGGTCACTACAAGCAGACCCTACCAAAAACTAAGGGTAATAGCCTTCTATATGGTAGGCCATTCATACCCTGAGTCACCACATCTACAACCTGGACTCTAGCAAACAAAGAGAACTTAACAATTGAACCATTAAATCTGAATAACAAATGTAAGACTCAAAATAGTAATTAGAAACCCTAGAGTCTACTAACAGAATCAACCGAATGAATCAAACTAGGTAGAAAAAATACACAGGCAATCAACTTCAGCCAGCATTCTCGTCCCTCAAATGATGGCAGACAAGCCTCACATAGACTATAGAATAGAGAAATCCAAAAATTGCAAAATAAAGAAAGACTCACCATGGCTGACTGAAATAAAAAGTCCAAAACTGCACACAAAGATGCTTTTCGGTGTTAGCAGATGATAGAAAGTGGTTGCAATAGCTAGCAGAGAAAACAAGCAAATAGAGTTTAGGAGTTAAGTTTCAAATGGCAAGTGAGAGGGAGAGAAATGCCCCTTCAGTTTATAAGGCACATAGCACCACTGTTGGATCTGGGAGCCCATCAGCTATCCATGATCTGACGATTCAACAAGTGCCAATAGTTGGCTGACAACAGCGCGGTGTGCACGTGTACCGAAGGTAGGATTAATCATGACAGCTTAGCGATGAGAAATTGAAAAGTCACTAACAAAGCGAGTGAAAGCATGCTAAATGACCTGCAGGATTACAAATCACCAATAGCGGACCATGACCCCCAATTCCAAGACTTCATGTCCAGGAAGTGTTTAGGCACTAAACTCTTGCACAAGCAACATCCAAGAAGTGTCTCGAGCACCAAACTCTTGCACGGACAAATATGACACCTCATGTCCAAGAAGTCCTTTACGCACCAAACTCTTGTGTGAGTAATGTAGGGACAACTCCAAGATTCCACATCCAAGAAGTGCCAACCACGAACCAAACTCTTGTGTAGGCTGCGTCCAAGAAGTGCCTTCGGCACTAAACTCTTATGTGGACAACTCCAAGACCTCATGTCTAAGAAGTACATTATGCACCAAACTCTTACGCAAGCCACATCCAAGAAGTGCCTCAAGCACCAAACTCTTGCATGAACAACTCCAAGACCTCACATCCAAGAAGTGTTTTACGTACCAAACTCTTACATGAGCCACGTCCAAGAAGTGCCTCAAGCATCAAACTCCTATGGAGACAAACATGAAACCTTGTATCCAAGAAGTACTTTATGCACCAAACACTTGTGCGAGCCACATCCAAGAAGTGCCATGAGTAACAAACTCTTGTGAAAACAACTCTAAGATCTCACATCCAAGAAGTGCTTACCACACACCAAACTCTTGCACATGCTGTATCTAAGAAGTGCCTTTGGCACTAAACTCTTGCACGGACAATACTAAAACCACATCCAAGAAGTTCCATCGACACCAAACTCTTGCATGGATTAAGGCACTACTGTGCAACCTATCAATACTTCATGTCCAAGACATGCTTAGGCATCAAACTCTTGCATGAGCTAAGATGAGCCTATGCGACCTACGTGGACACCTCATCTCACGCCAGTGAAGGCACTCAAGTACTCCGGTGCTTGGACTCATGGTCAACAAAGGCACTCTGGTGCTCAATTTTGTTGCCAACTGAAATGAATTAATATGACCAATTGGTCATCCAATATGGCATATATCCTTTTAAGTCATAATTTATTTACTAGAGTCCCTTTATGTTAGTTTAATTAATATTAATCGAAGTCGATTGACTCACTTAACACTCATCTTATTTCACGATTACCAAGTTATGATTTGTAGGGACTAATGTTGCCAACTACGACTTGCTAAATCACTATTATGGCATACTGAGAAGAATAATAAAAGGCAAAGTTTCATTACAAAACCTCTTTCGATGAGGTAAAATTACATAAAGGATCAAGAATAGAAAATGAAGCAAGCCTATGGTTAACCAAGGAAAAGCTAAATGCCAGCGAGCTTGCAGTCATGATACATAGGAGGAACTGCTCTAACTCCTCCTTCATCCAAGCTAACAGCTTATCCGAATTGAGCATCCCCCGAGGTGCTTGGAGTGGGAGAAATAGTGTTGGAGGCAAACAAAAAGGCTGAACTAGTTTTCCCTAGTGCTCCTAAGCAAGGAAAGTATCCTTTAGCTTCATCAAGCTACTTGGAGGCCTAGAGACACTAGCACCATCGGACAAGAAGAGAAAAAAACCCTATTAGAAGGGCTGAGTTGTAACAAGTCTTAAGGCCAGCTAGCAAATCAGACAGTTCCAGCTCCTCTACCCATTCCTCCTCGAAAGCTAGAAGTTCCTCCCTTAGCTTTAGCTTTGCAACTCCTAGCCACTGCCGGAAGCTGAGCAATTAGCTCGTCAGAGGACAAAAGAGCAAAAAAGGAGGAGCTAAACTTGTTAACACCAAGAGGAGCTTACGGATAAGTTCCCAGAGCCTTTAGGGAGGAGTAACCTACGAAAATCATGTGCAACAGGCCATTCATGCCTCACAGTCTCATACAGCAGACCATACATGCCTCAAAGCACGTAGATGAAGGCCAGAGCTTCAGAGATATGGGGGTTCACTCAATGCACCCATTTGGTTACTTTGTGAAGGGAAGAGGACTTCCCATGCCTTATATAGACAAGCCCAACTTCACCAAAAAGTCCAGAGGGTATCCAACTATACCAAATCGAATGATCCACGACAAAGTGAGACTATCGTACCAATAGCTAGAAGACATCCACAATGGGAGGCATGGCCTGATGCAGATGAAATGAAAGATTGAGGGCCAAAATGACAACACGGTAGGCTATAAGCAAAGATTTTTTACTAAACAATGAATTATAGGTGAAAGACTTGACAATGTTGTAGACTGCAAACAAGGACTTTGCCAGCAGACTACAACTCCCAATTCGCAAAGTGAACTGAGAGTTGAGGGCTTGATGTTATGGGTATTTTCCAGACAATGCAAAATAGACTGGCCAATACCCAATATAAAGCCAAGCCTAACTAAAAAGGGGCCCAAATCACCTAACAATTGAGGTCGCTCAACAGAGGTATCAGCTTGCTAGCCACGAACTTAGAACGTAAGTCAAGGTTGAAGCAAGAACCCAACTCGCTAGGAAGGGCACCAACTCGCTGAATGGAACATAGCACCTAGACCATCTTTCAACGGACTCATTCTAGATGGATTCGATGATGAGATCAATCCCTATGGCCAACAAATTGCCTAGTACGAGTCCAGGTTGCTATGATAGCGAGCTAAGCATGAGTATACAAACCTAGTCATCAATTAGGGGCACACATTCCCAACTAATAGGTCAGCCTCCAAAATTGACACATTAGCCCTCAACAATCCGAAAATGATTTGCCTAGCATTTATTATCCGACGCCTAGCATTTATTGCCCAATACGGTGAAGATAATGATTTTGTTATTTGTCCAATTACACTTGTAACCCTCCCCTCTTCTATAAATAGGGGAAAGCCATTGTAAAGGGGATATAGTGAAAACTGCATGCAGACACTCTGTCAGAATAGTGATAGAGCACTAACATAGTGAAAGAGCACTGATATTGTATCTCCATTGAGTTACATGGAAAAACAATCACACAAAGCTAATACAATCCACCATGGACATAGGGGCTGAATTGGCTTTAGCCAAACCACGATAAAAGCTTCTGGTGTTTGCTGTTCTTTCTCCTCTCTTTCCTCTTTCTTTTCCATTAACTTACATTTTCAGCTTGCAGTTTGGGGTGATATCATACTCATACCTATTGACTGGATTTTGCCATTAATAGCTTATTTTAAATACCAATCAATTTGGGTAAGAAGGGTTGGATCCATAATACAACAAATTACATGAATGGCATTTGCCCAATACATATTATTCTTACTATTCATGTCCGTCATAAGAGAGTTTGTCACAATTATAACCCGTTAGACATTTAAACATATAATGCAGTCAAAAAATGATTTTGTAACACACAGACCATATGTGTGAGTCTAAGTTTGCCAAGCATGAAAAAAAATGCATAAGAAAATGGAACCTTGTCTATTAAGGGAGAGAGCTCCTTTATCTTCAGGTGAACCATCCTTTTTAATCCAATATCTCTATCTTGGAAAAGTTTAGTCATAGCAAAGAAAAATTTTGAGGCTTTAATATATAAAATTGGAGCTAGAACTAATTACCCCAAAAGTATAATAATTAGCTAGTAGTAATTTCATGTTTCTGCAAGTTTTATCTATAAATAATCAGGGATCTTAAAAAGAAAAAAAAAAGTTAAAAATTACTAAGGGAAAAACTCTTGACCTTAATAAATGCCTCCCCTTGATTCAGTAGATATAACAATTTCATGATAACCTGTCAAATAAGTTAATGTAGTGCCCAAAATCAACTTCTAAATAATTACAAGAACCAAATGAAACAAAGATGAATCCAGAGGTTTAAGATAAGAACTTGTGAACACCTCCTAGCATCTAATTACTAGTCGTGTCTTCCTAAAGAACAACCCCCTTTTCAATTCTCAAGAAGCAGTTGTCTTGGCTATTGAACAACTAAAAACACAATTAATAATTATGTAAATTTATCACAATTGACTGACAATACATCAGCCAAACTCATACTAGAAACATAATTGTGTAGTCAACATTGGAACATTTTATAGATAGAATAACCTAGGCTTTATAAATGTAAGATTAAAGGACTCACCTTATAGGAGAGTATAATCTGTACAAAGTCAGAAGTGGTACTCAGCTAAGCTATTCATTGTGCAAAAACTCCAACAAACTCAATGTCATTTCTGTTTCAAAATCTTCCATTCAATCAACTACTAAAGAGATTCATTAGCCTCTTTTGGAGGATATATGAAAAACATTTATTTAATATATTATTTAGGGAAAAAAAGCCAAAAGATGTTGTAAGCAAGAAGATATAGTCAATAAGCCTATTACAATTTATCTATAAATTAAAAACTTTACATGGTATTCATTCTCCTTCTAACATAAAAAAAAAAAAAAAAAACTTGAATCTAACACTGTGCTTAAAAACCAAACAATCTTAAACACCTCATTCAAGCCTAACAATATTCAACATTTTAATAAATTTCCTAACAAGAAACAACTTAAAACACCATACCCAAGAGCTAGCAACAAAAAGACAATTATTTTTCTAACTTTTATAAGAAGACACTCATGATTGACAAACTCATGGTTTAATCACCTTATGATAAATTTACACTTTCCCTTTTATAGTAACCTTAAGACAACATAAAGGTCTAACCTGCTAGCTACAAAAAGTGAAAGTAAATAAAACTATACATACCCAAATTAAAAAGACAATGAGTATGTTATTAATGCAAGCAAAAAAATGATTAGGCAAATTCATCAAAAGAACATGTGAAGAATGTAAATAACTATCTTTCTTGTAATCTCATGTGATTCACCATAATATGAAACAATGCAAATAGCCCAATGAGTAGCTCTTTGCATATAACCTTTGTCTTCTTTAGTGTAAAATTTTGTAAATGACAAGGTTGGAACCACTACGAACACAAGCAAAACATAGCAATTATTAATTATTAGATACATATACTGTTGATAGTAAAAAGAGACCAAGGGGTAGAAGTCCCACATCGATGACAAGTCAGGCGACCTTGTGCCTTATAAGGCGGTGGTACACTCCTCCTAAACAATGAGGTGCCTTTTGGAGAACAAGATCTCTCTGAAGGACAAAATCGTGAGGCCATAAGATCGGCCAAAGTGGACAATACTTCGCTCGTGGGCAAGGCTCATTCTGACCATCATCATTTGGCACGCCTAGTGGGACTCCCAAGACCTTGCTACTCACAAGCCCACCTGACTTGGGGGCTTATGTTGATAGTAAAAAGAGGCCAGGGGGTAGAAGTCTCACATCGATAAGAAGTCAGGTGACCTTATACCTTATAAAGCGAGGGTACGCCCCTCCTAAATGACTAGACACCTTTTGGGGAGCAAGATCTCCCCAAAGAACAAAATCGCACGACCACAAGATCGGCCAAAGCTGACAATACTTTGTTCGTGGGCAAGGTTCATTCTAACCATCATCATATACAATATGATCGTATTAAAAATTTTATCTGAACAAAATTATTTTTATTTTTAAACATAATTTATATTAAAATAATTTATATTATTTGACAATTATAATTTTTCAAATTTCTCAATTAAATTATCATATAATAAATTAAATTAATATTTTGTCTATGTTTTTTAATAATTTTTTTCTTCAATCAGCTATAATATAATGAAGTCATGGAAAAAATAAGTAAAAAAATAAAATGAGGATAAGAAATCTAATCAAAAGCAATACATTCAATTATGTTGTCTAAAAAAATAATTAGGATATTTGTATGAACTATGATAGAAGTATATCTCAGTTGACAATATTGACATTATAGTTATAGGAGATTAAGTAATATAAATATAAATTAAATGAAAAGTAAAAATAATAAATTTTACTCTAATCCTTTTTTATTATAGCAGGTCTAAAGATAGAGGAATAATTTATCTTCTATTGATAGTATAAAATGAATTAATCAAATTATATTATGCTATTTTATGTCAAGTCTAAATATCTATTAAAATATAATAATATTTACTTTATCTTATATATTGCATCAAAAGGGCTCTACGTTTCTCGTAAATTTTAGGTCAACAAAATTGAATTCCTTGATCTTATTAGTTGTACGCTGAGTCAATAGACTCCCCGCCCCCCCCCCCCCCCCCGCCCCCCCCCCCCCCCCCCCCCTCTCCCCCCTCCCCCCCCCCTCCCTCTCTCCCCCCTTCTCTCC
>JANHAO010013311.1:0-15916 GCA_026873985.1 Saraca asoca
ACCAACTGGTTTATATTATGCACATGGATCCGTGGCTGGGTTTCAAAATTTTTAAATTTTCGCTGTGCTTGCTACACGAAACCTAACAAATAAGACATACTTAAGCACTATCAAATTTGCAAGAAGGTTATGCATAATCAGAAAATTGCATGAAAGCTATGAATAATTGGTTTCATGCGAGCTGCGAATAGGGCAATCTCGTACCCAAATGAGAGAGTGAGTGATCTCATGGCCAATTAAGTAAATGAGTTTGCATAAGAGCTGTGAAATAAGAGAGTGAGTGATCTAGTACTCAAGCCGATCTTCTGGCCAATTAAGTAAATGAGTTCGCATGAGAGCTATGAAATAAGAGAGTGAGCGATCTAGTGCTCAGGCTGATCTCATGGCTAATTAAGTAAATGAGTTCACATGAGAGCTGTGAAATAAGAGTGAGCGATCTCGTGCTCGGGTCAATCTCATGGCCAATTAAGTACATGAGTTCGCATGAGAGCTACGAAATAAGAGAGGGAGCGATCTCATGCTCAAATGAAAGAGTTGGCCGATCTTATGGCTGGGGCGATCTTATGCCCAAATAAAAGAGTTTGTTGATCTTATAACCAGGGTGATCTTATGTCCAAATAAAAGAGTTAGCCATTTTGGTGATTCACCTATTTAAAAGATTCAAAAATTAGTAAAGGGATTCAGAATGTTTATATATAGATTACATAATTACAAAAATTTAATAAATAGTCCTGATAATGGGAGACTGCTCTTGCTCAGGGTCCTGTCAAGATGGTCCAAGCTGTTGCTTGGAAGGTTGCACCACGTAGTCTTCAAGCGACTTCTTTTAATGAGATCTTCAATAGCGTCCCTTAGTGCCCAGCATTCTGAGGTGGCATGCCTGAATTCGTTGTGGTACACGAAAAATTTCCTTTGATTGAGTCTTCACTTATTGGGAGTCTTAAAGAATGGTGGTTTTTTTAAATCCTCTTTATCCCTTTTCATCACAAAAATCTTGTCTTGGGCATCTAACAGGATGCAATAGGTGGTATGGCAACCTGGAAATAGGGGCCGCTCATCCTTGCTTTTCTTAGCGAGTTGAGGGCCAGAGCTATCTTTTTCATCTCCAGGGTTACTCCTCTTCTTATTTTGAGCTGAGTTGCCTGCCTCAGGCTTTTGCAAATTGAAAATCTCTTCCCATCCAATCTACTTCATGGGTCACTCGTAAAATTCACCCAAGTTGCCAACTAGGGACTTGTATAAACTTTTGAATAACTTTCCATCTCTACAAAGTCCTGTTGAAATGGCAGTCAGGATGGCCTTATCTGAGGGATTCTCCACATTGTTAACCTCATGTTTAAAACAAGCAATATAGTCTTTCAATGTTTTATGCTTATTCTGGAAAATCATAGCAAGATGGCACGGAGGCACGAGTTGCTTCTTCAGCATCCTGTACTAGTCGATGAACTTTTCCTGGAACTCCTCCCAACTGCTAATGTTACAAGCCAGGAGGCTTCTGAACCACATTCGAGGAACTTCCCCCAATGTATTAGGGAAGACGTGGCACCTGATTAAGGAGTTATAAGTTTAGAGATCCATTTGGATGTTGAACGGGTCTAGATGATTATACGGGTCGCTATCTCTGTCATATAGTGGAATGGTTGGGACTTTGAGTTTGTGTGGAAGGGATTCCTCCTCGATTTCCTTAGAGAAAGGAGTTTGTTCCCTAAAGTGATCTTGGTCATTTCAAGTTTGAGGGTGCTCCTCCAAATGCTTTACTCTATGGAGGAGGTCTTCTACTAAAACATCCAAGCCATCTAGTCACTGGCTAGAGACTTGGTGGCTTGGTTCATTTTTTGGCCATGTAGATGGTGATTTGAAGTCCATTCTTGGTCAGGTTCACCAGGACATTCACCCTCGGGCATGATGATCTGAACTCATTCTTGTACACCCCGAGCTTATGATTGCACTAGCATCGCAACCATTTTAGCTAGCTCTCCCATCATGTTTTCAAGTTTCTCTTAACGTTTGAGCCAGATTTATACTTTATCAGTGCTGTTGGCGGTGAAAATTGGTTGGATAGAACTGGCTGAAGGGATGCTAGTGGTTGCTTCGGTGACGGGAGCGATAGAGGAGTCCATCATTGAGACATGACCCTCTGGAGGATTGAGTTATGCATTTAAAGCTCTGGTAGCCCTTCCCTTGGCCATTATAACAGGAAACGAACTAGGATAGGTGAGATCCCTACAGACAGTGCCAAAATATTGACGATAGAATTTGGTACCGACCCAAACTCCAGCCAACGGGGGATTCTTTTGGGATCTCAAATTGTTAACTGGCTCTAAGACAGTAAATGAGCTTAGTCGGCAAGAAAGGAAGGATGAGCAGTAGGAAAACACAAAGATTTTAACATGGTTCAGCCAAATCTAAATAGAACCAAACCCTACATCCATGATAATATATTGATCTAAGAATATTTTTACAGAGTTTCAGTATACAGGCATTTCTCTCTTTTTTCTCTTTTTTAATGTTCATCTCTTTCCCATATTTATAGAGGAGAGGAGGTTACAATTGTAATTGTACATGCAACAAATCTATTACATTAGGCATTTAATATACAAGATAGACAGACAGATTAAATCCTGTAATTTAGCTACTATAGATTGCCTCCTGCAGGTGGGTCCAATGTGTTCATTGGGCAGATCATGAATTGGTCTTCTATTTAGTAAGCTCCCAAGTCGCTAGTTGTGCCTCGCTTTGATAGATCATTTAGTATGGGGAAGTGCTTGCCTTCGGGATGGTGAGGTCAAACTTATTCTATTAGGAATGAGCTCGAGCTAAGGAGGTCGCTCCATGACGCAAGCTGAAGGCGTAACAATCTGAGTATTCTTCGAGCTAGGTCTCTGCCACACTCAGGCTATTCATTAGTCCATCAAGGACAGTCCTAATTTCACATATAACAACCTAGAGCAGTTAGCAATGATCCTAACTGATCTATCCACTACTAGTCGAATAGCCATAGGACGATGATGGGCATTTGGCTTGTTATTGGCTGCCTCTAAACTTTGGTGATTTTTGGCATTTTTGTACGAGATTAATTACTTCCTTTTTCATCTCAGGCTAGACATATCCCAATTAAATGGCCTTTAATACAATTGTCATTCTGGCCATATGACTTTCACAAATCCCTTCATGTATCTCTCTCAAGACATAGCTAGTTTTACTAGGTTGCAAGCATCTTATGGATGAAAGAGCAAAACCTTTTTTACATAACTAGCTTCCCCTATGAAAAATGTGCTGCTCTTCTTTCAACTTTTTTTTTTTGCTTCTTTTTATCTTCTGGGAGGTTTCCTTCTCTTAGGAATGCCATGATCAGAGTTATCTAGGATTTTTTTAGCTTCATACACATTACTTCATTTGTGCATGATGCTTGCAATGTTTCTTGTATTATTGTTTGGTTGTTTACTACTACTTTTGCACTAACCAATTTGGCTAATGTATCTACTTGATCATTCACTTCCCTTGAGATGCTTATTAACCTATAATTAAATTCTTTCACCAAGTCTCTTGCTTTACTTGCATATCTCACCAGTGTTGGCTCCTTAATCTTATAATCTCCTCTAACTTGGGCAATTACCAACTGGGAGTTGCTCTTGACCCATAATGATTGGGCTCTTACTTCTCTTACACCTTTAAACCTGCTATTAGTGCTTCATACTCCACTTGATTATTTGTTGCTTTGAAATCAAACTTCAATGAATATTCCAGCACTAAATCTCCAAGCCCTTATAAGATTATGCCTGCTCTACTACCTTTTCCATTTGATGAATTGTCAATATATAATGTCTAATCCTAGCTCCTTGGGCCAGCTTCCTCTATTCTTACCATTTTAACCACAAAGTTTATCAATGCTTGTACTTTTACTACTATTCTATCTTCATATATGATCCTATACTTAGAGAATTCTACTACCTATGACAAGATTGGGTTTGCACATTCAGATAACTATATGATGGCTCTAGAAATAAGGCTTCAACTCCCTAGATGCTATCAATAAAGTGAAAGCCAACTTTCAATCTTCTGATACATTGTTTCAGCCCTATATAACTTATGACTTGTAAAATAGATTGGTTTCTATGCTTCTTCAAACTTTTGGATAAGTATAGAGCTTACTACTTCTGAGGCTATTGCTTGGTATAGATACAACGCCTCATCTAGCTTCAATCTAGAAAGTATGGGTGGCATGGCTAAGTACTCTTCCAGCTTTTTGGTTTTTTCACAATCGTTAGTTTGCTAAAAATTCTTAACATTGTTAAGCGACTTAAAGAAAGGAGTAGGCTTATCAGATGACCTAGACATGAAGTGCGTGAAGGCAGCAATCCTTCCATTTAGTGTCTACACTTCCTTAATGGTCGATGGAGTTTTCATGTCAATGATGACCTAGCATTTGGATAGGTTCATCTTTATACCTCATATGGTCAACATGAACCCCAAGAACTTTCTTACTTTTACCCCAAACATGCATTTCTTTGGATTTAGTGTAATTGCTATCTTTTCTGGATGTCAAACATTTCTTCCAAATATACCTAGTGCTACTCTAAGCTTTTTGACTTAATCAACATATCATTAACATAAATCTCCATATTCTTGCCCATTTGCTTAGAGAATACTTTGTTCATCATTCTTTGATATGTCACCCTTACATCGACTTAATTAACATATCATCAACATAAATCTCCATATTCTTGCCCATTTTCTTGGAGAATATTTTGTTCATCATTCTTTGATATGTCTACCCTACATTCTTAAGTCCTTATGAGATTATCTTGTAGCAGATTACTCCCTGATCAGTTATGAATGTTGTTTTATCTTCATCGTTAGGGTGCATCTTAAGTTGATTATACCCTATAAATGTATCCCAAAAACTTAGGATTTTAAACCCTATAGCACTATCAACCTATTGATTGATATTTATGAGTAGGTATGAATCTTTTGAGTATGCTTTATTGAGATCCATAAAGTTGACACACATTCTTCATCCTTTATTAGCCTTCTTGATAAGAATCACATTTGTTAGCCATGTGGTGTGCAAGATTTCCTTGATGAAACTTGCGTTAAGTAATTTTTCTACTTCTTCTCTGATCACCTTTTGTCACTTAGTACCATGATTTCTTTTCTTCTACTATATGGATTGGTGTTGGGGTCGATTGACAGCTTATGGCAAGCTATGCTCAGATCAATACTTGGCATATTTGTAGGTGTCCATGGAAAATTTTTGATGTACTTCTTTAGCAATTCAACAAGCTGACTATTATCTCTTTCCATGAACTTAGCGTCGATCCTTATTGCCCTTTCATCATTTTCTCCCAAAAATTTGCACTTCTTCCCAAGTCTAAGCCTGGTTCTGATCGGTATAGGTTATCTTACTTGACATCCAATAAAGTCAAGTCTACCATTTTGCATTTGTTATCTAGTGGTTTGATGACCACTTGCTTCATCCCATTGGTCTTTAATCTTGGCCAAGTTGGCCATGTAGCATTTATAGGCCACCTATTGATTGGTCTGGACTTCTCTTACCCCACCTACTATAGGGAACTTTATTAACAAGTAGGGGTGGAAACTATGGCTCATGCTTGGTTCAAAGATGGTATTCTTAGGAATGCGTTGCAAGCACTATTTAGGGTGGCCATGATTAGAAAGTTAACATCAAGATTTTTTTTGTCAATGATAGAGTTCCCAAAGTTAATATTAGGTTCACTATTCCTTTTACTTGGACTTGCCTACCTATAAAACCACTTGTGTAAGGTTTGTACATTTTTTTTGGGATATTGAAGGCATTAGTGACATGTAAATATAAGATGTCAATGGAACTTCCTTGATTGACAAGTATCCTTTACCTATGAAGTTGCAAACTAGTGCCAAGATCACCATTGGGTATTCATGGTCTTAGTCAATATCCCTGACATCTTTCTCTATAAAGCAAATAGGCTCACATTACTCCCTTCTCTTTCTCCCTTCTACAACCATTTTCATTCAAATGTGCCTTTTCATGGCATTCTTGGATGTTCCACCCTTTACAAAGCCCTCTATAATGGTTTCCACTATCCCCAAGAATGGGGAATTTGCTTCTAGTTGCTTTCCCTTTGCTTGAGTGGGCCATAGTGACCAATGCTACTCATTCACACCTTCCTTTTCAATGTCCTCTCTTCAATTAAACTTCTCATATTTAGAAAGGTGTCCTAACCTTATTTGTTCTTCTATTTCATCCTTTAGTATCACACAATCATTAGTATGATGCTTGTAATCGTGATAGAACTCACAGGATTTTGACTTGTCTGTCGGAGGGAACTTCCTTCATTTAGGGAAGGGGAACTTCATTAGATTAGTGGCCCTCACATTTTGAATGATATGGCTAATTAGTGCATTCAATAACTCATAGTTATTATATCACCCTTGAGGTAGTGCTCTCTCTTGCTCGAGTGCTCTATCCTTAGCCTGTACATTTTCTAACTGAGCTCTCTTAACTTGCCGCTAAGTGAACTTAGCTTCTTCAACATTTATATATTTCTCTAATCAAGCTAGAAGACCTTGGAGAGAAATTGTAGGTTACTTAGCTAAGGAAAAGGAGAAGTGCCCAGATCGAAGGCTAGAGTTGATATGGTGCATTGCCATACCTTTATTAAGATCCTTAATTTCCAAGGTTAGGGCATTAAAATAGGCAAAATATTATTTTAGCATTTCATGTCATCCCTATAGGAAATTCACCAAGGCCACTAATGATTTCTTGGATGCCCTATTAGTTGCATAGTGAGTAAAAAATGCTTTGGCTAGCTACCAAAAACTGTCAATCGACTATTGTGTTAGGCTTGTAAACCAATGTAGGCTAGGCTTCTTTAGTATGGTAAGGAAGGCACATCATATGATGGTGTTCGATGCTCCTGACAATAGCATATACACCTAAAATGCCTCTAGATGTTCCACAAGGTTTGACGTTCCATCATAGGGATCAACATGGGTTGGTGGCTTGAAGTGGCTAGGTAGGGGAGCGACTATCATCACCATTGAAAAGGGGTGGCTCTCTTAATGGCAAGAAGATAATTGCTTAGAGCTTTGGGTAAGGTTGATAGTTAGGTTTAGTGTGTCATAAGGTTCATGTGTAAGGGTTACATAGTTTTGCATCTGGTGGTGAAAATTTGCCATGCTTGGTGGAGCCATCGTGTTGATTGATATAGGTTGAGTAATCAGGTTTAGAATTGGTGCAGTTTTTAGGTGGAAGAACTGGTTGTTTAACATTGGGTTGGCGAGGATGTTTACCAAAGGAGGAATGACTCAGTTTGGGATTTGCTTAAGTTGGATGGGTGTTGGTCATAGTTAATGGCTCTATGGTTTGGTCATGCGGTTAGGTAAGGTGAGCTGGGGATAGGGTACAGGGGCAAAGGTCAGGTTTACCTCAACAAGAATAGGGCTTATAGATCGGGGTGGTGGAGAAAGAGTGGGTTAGGTCTATGCATGATGGAGAACTTCTAACTCTCCCTGCAGTTGATGGACTTGCTTGGCCAGCATGTCATGCTTAAGCTTGGTAGTAATTTTATAAGCTTCCTTTATTGTTTGGTCGATGTGGCTTATCCCAAGCTTTCTCTCAATGGTGATACCTTTCTAGAGATGGAACATGTGTAGATTATGAATGAGAGCATTATGAGCATTATGACATAGGTAACTTCTCTGGCTCACCACCAAGAAATCTTGTGGGGGCTTCCAGTCATCTCTCCCTAGTCCTTCCATAGAATCCAGCATCACTCTACGGATCCTTGAGGACTTTTGGGCTTACTCCGGGCCCAAGACTGGAGAAGAATTGTGGGCTAGATAGAAATAGGAGTAGCAAGGCTCATTAGTTTTCCTACTGGTGAGAGTTTGTCTCTCGATTGTTGGCATTTTTACTTTCAACAATAGCCTTAGGCTTTGTTTTTAGTTTCTATATTTCTCTCCTACTGATGTAAATTTGCCTTATCAGGGCTTTTTAAGGAATAAGATCACTTTTACAATGTTAAGATGCTGTCAATTTTCTGCATTTATAAACTTTCACAGTGCATGTTGAAATATTCAGATAGCTAATCAGCTGAACATTTCCAAGCAAAACACCTTCACGCATAAGTGTTGTTAGATACGTAGAAGGATTATGCATAATTAGAAAATTGCATGAGAGCTGCAAACAGTTGGTCACATGTGAGCTGCGAAATAGAGCAACTTCACTACCGTAGGGAAGTTATTAGATCGTCGATTCGTTACTCTTCATCGACCATAAGGCTAGGCTAGCATTGAGTGTTTAAGAGTGCCTCCGCACCTCAGTGAGCATGCAGCTACGCTAGTAAAGCAAGTTTATTTTGAGTGTCTCCATGCTTCAGCAAGCCCATAGCTTAACTGGTTAAGTGAGTTTGTTTTGAGCATCTCCACGCCTCAGCGAGCCCGTAGCTCAACTGGTACAGTGAGTGTTTTTTAGTGCCTCTGTACCTCAGCAAGCACATAGCTATGCTGGCAAAGTGAGTGTTTGTTAGTGCTTCCGCACCTCAAGGAGCATGTAGCTACATTGGCATAGCAAGTGTTTTTTAGTGCCTCCGCACCATAGCGAGCACGTAGCTACACTGGCATAGCGAGTGTTTTTTAGTGCCTCCGCACCTCAGTGAGCACATAGCTACGCTGACACAGCGAGTGTTTTTTTAGTGCCTATGCACTTGAGCAAGCACACAACTATGCTAGCATAGCGAGTTTTTTTAAGTGCCTCCACACCTCAGTGAGCATGTAGCTACGCTGGCACAACGAGTGTTTTTTTAGTGCCTCTACACCTCAGCAAGCACGTAGCTATGCTAGCATAGCAAGTGTTTTTCAGTGCCTCTGCACCTCAATAAGCACACAACTACACTGGCATAGCAAGTGTTTTTTAGTGCCTCCACACCTCAGTGAGCATGCAGCTATGCTAGCACAATGAATGTTTTTTAGTGCTTTTGCACCTCAGTGAACATGCAGCTATGCTGGCATAATGTTCATCAATTCTTCTCCTAAATGAGCTCTGGGGGATGTCAATCGGACCTGAGGCCATGGTTGGCGTGAAGTTATCCAAGAGGCTTGAGGAAGTTGATTGCATGCAAGCTACAAATTTCACAAGTACTTGGAAGTAGAGAGCAGAGTAATGAGATAAGGGTGATTTCAGCTTTCGACAAAGCAAAGGAAAGACATCTACATTCATTCTGAAACTCAAGATACATTGTCAATGTATAACTCAGACCAAGCTCCTCGGCTCTTGGCTAGCATTATGTTGAGAAGGCTGGGGCTACTGCTTTGCAGGCTATACCACATATTCTCTTATATAACCCCCTCTGATCAGGTCTTCAATTGTGTCTCTGAGGGCCAAACAATTCGAGGTTTCATGACCAGCCTCATTGTGATAGGCATAGAACTCATGTCTGTTCCTTTGCTTGAATGGAGTCTTCAAGGGTTTAGGCCTTCCGAAGTGTTCCCTGTCTCTTTCCACTAAGTAAATTTTATCTTAGGAATCTGATAGGATGCTATACTGCTCCTAGCGGTCCAAGTGCTGAGGTTGCTTGCCCTTGGGCTTTCTGGACTTCTTCGCAGTTTGTTCGGCAGAGTGATTGCCTTGGTCCATGTTAATCCTCTTCTTGCCATGGGAGGAGCTGGCCTTTTCATCCTTCTTGTTAGACCTTTCTGAGTTGAAGGTCTCTTCCCATTTGATCTGCTTAGTAACTCACTCATAGAACTCAATGAGGTCCTTCACCGGGGACTTGTACAGACTCTTGTACAGCTTTTCATCTTTGTGGAGTTCCACAGAGATTGTTGCCAACATGATTTCTTCATATGGATTCTCCACTGAATTAGCTTTGAGCCTAAATCTAGCAATGTAGTCCTTTAGCAACTCATGCTTGGGTTGAAAAACCATAGTGAGGTGGCAGGGGGGCATAAGTTATCTCTTCAGCGCTTGATATTGGTAGATGAATTTCTGTTGGTAGTCTTCCTAACTGCCAATTGAGCAAGCTGGGAGGCTTTTGAACCAAGCTTCAGGTACACCTCCCAATGTGGCCAGGAACACTTAACACTTGACCAAGGGATCAACCATTTGTAAGTCCATCTGAACATTGAATGTATCCAGATGATCGTAAGGGTCAGAGTCCCCATTGTATAATGGAATTGTGGGGACCTTGAGCTTGAGGGGGAGAGTTCGAGTTTCGATCTCCGCGAAGAGCAGTGACCTTGCTTCATAGCGAACTCGATCACTTAGAGCTCAAAGGTGTTCCTCTAGCTGAGTTATTTTCTAGAATAATTCCTCGACTAACAAGTCTCACGCCCCAGACTATTGGCTATATGATTGTTGGATCCTTTGGTCCTCATGACCACCAGAGTTACAACCTGGGGTCTGCTCTCACGAGTGACGAGCTAAAGAATTGCCTTAGTTGGGATCACTTGAATGTTTAGATTGCTGCTGCTGGAGAACATCCCTAGGCATTGTGGCTTCAACCTGGCTCTACACACCTTATGATAACAATTTAATTGCTTTAGTTAGTTCTCCCATCATACTTTCCAATTTTTCCTAATGTTGAAGCCAAGCCTGCATTCCATCAATGTCGTTGGTAGGGGCAGCTGGCGGAACAAGATTGGCTAGGGGAAAGCCAGCAGTTGCGTTGATGATGGGAGCGGTGGAAGATTTCATTGTTGAAACATGTCCTTTTAGAGGGTTGAGTAGCGCATTTTAAGCTCTAGTTGCTCTTCCTTTAGCCATTGCAGTAGGAAACGAACCAAAACAGGCGAGATCCCCACAGACGGTGCCAAAATTTTGATGATGGAATCTGGTATTGAGCCAAACTCTGGCCAACAGGGGATTCTTTTAGGATGTCTAACCGTGAATTGGTTCAAACACAGAAAACCTATAAGAAACACAGGGAAGGAAGGAAGAGCAACAAGGAAACACTAGAGTTTAATGTGGTTCAGCCAAATCCAGGCAACACCAGATCCTACGTCCATGGTAATGTGTTATTTCTGTGAATGTTTTTTTAGAGTTTCTGCTTGCAAGTTTTTTGTTCACCCCTTTGTAGAGGGCTCGTTTCTCATATTTATAATGGAGAGGAGGTTACAATAGTAAATTTACTTGTAGTAAATCTGTTATATCAGCATTCAATATATAAGATAATGTAGATAGACAAAATCTTCTTTTTCAGCTACTATAGATTATCTCCTGTAGGTGGGCCCCAAGTATCCATTGGGTAGGGTATGACTTGGTCTCCTGTGGTCTTCAGCTCAACAAGCTTTCATGTCATTGATCGCACCTCACATGCCAAATCCTTCAGTCTGGGAGCGAGTCTTTCTAATAATGAGGTTGAGCTCACTCTTTTACAGACTGGCTCGGGCTGAGGGGGGCTACTTAGCGAGATGAACTGGAGACTTTAGTGTCCCGAGCACTCCTTGAACTAGTCCTTTACCGTACTTGGCTAGCTCATCAATCTGTTAGAAGTAATCCAGATTTCGTATACAACAAGTAGAAAAGGAAGAAAATAAGCATTATCTTGAATCTTTGGAAAACAAAAATTCTACAAGTTTCTGAGCTCTATTCAATCCAAAAAATTGGTGTCTTTCTAATTCAATTTCCATTGTATTCAACTTGAATGTGTTTGTTTGGATATATAATCATTTACATAGCTAAGAAAGACCATTTTTCTTAGCCATTTGAATTTTTTTTTTTGTAGTTTTCTTCTCTTGTTGATGTCGTAGCTGAAACTTTATCCACTTTTTGTGCTATCCAATTTTTGCCTTTCCTTGTTAATTCTTTGCTCCTTGTGCTTGTTGATTCATGTCACTTTGGAATTTTATGAGCGTTCTATAATATTGGCTGCCACATTTTGAAAACTCAAAGATCTTGTCTCTTAAGTTCTTATAGAACCTCAAATAGGGAAGATAAGAGTGGAAAAAGGCAAGAGTGTCTGAGCTCATGGGTGGATAAAAGCCTAATTTGAGTGCAAACACAAGTGAAGTATCTCAAAACGCAAGCGAAGGAAGTATTTTCGTAAGGTCCCCATTTTTGCTAATCTTTGTTTTGCATATTTTATTCTTAAAGATGGCAGATGGTAATAGCTCTCGAACAATGAAAACATGTTCGCCTTAAGGGCTATGCAACAACAATTTGAAAGGGTAAATATGAAGCTTGATGATTTTGGTGAGAGAATTTCAAGAGTTGAAAGTAGAAGGAATCCCTATAAGAGAAGAAATAGAAGACAAAGTAATCAACATGGGAGTAATGAGGGTGATTCGAGAGATAAGGAAGATTAGGAAGAACAATCCACTTCATTCTATAAAACCAAAAGGAGTGAAAAGAGAGAGGATAGGAGCAATGTAGGAAGAAGACATGAGAGGCCTAAAAGTAAAAAAGTTGATTCTAGCCTTCACAACATTAAAATGATCATTCCTTCATTCCAAGGCAAGAATGACCTGAAAGAATACTTGGAGTGGGAAAAGAAAGTGGAGTCAATCTTTGAATGCCACAATTATTTTGAAAAGAAGAAAGTAAAGCTTGCAATTGTGGAATTCATAAACTATATTATTATATGGTGGAATCAACTAGTTCAAAGTAACCATAAAAGACCTATTTCTACATGGGATGAGTTGATGACTACCAAAAGGAAGAGATTCATTCCTTCATACTACTATAGGGAATTATATCAAAAACTCCAAAGGCTCACACAAAGTTCCAAAAGTGTTGAAGACTATCACAAGGAGATGGAGGTGGCTATGAAAAGAGCTATTATGGAGGAAGATAGAGAGGCAACAATGGCTCAGTTTCTACATAGATCGCACCATTACATTACCAATGTGGTGGAACTCAAACATTATGTGGAATTGAAAGACATGCTTATCATGGCTATGAAAGTGAAGAGGCAACTTAAGAGAAGGAATTCTTCCAAGTTTGGACATCAATCTAACTCTTCATGGAAGCTTAATTGGAAGAAGAAACATAAGGAAAAGAATGACAACTACCCCAAGAAGATCATGGCCGAAACTTCATCGAAGGCCCAAAAAGAAAACCCCAATGGGCAAAGGCAAAGTTGAAGCATCTCAAAGACAAAGAAACATTAAATGTTTCAAGTGCCTAGGCTATGGTCACTATGCTTATGAATGCCCTAACAAAAGAGTCATGCTAGTGAAAAGGAATGGGGAGATTGAGTCTGCAAGTAAGCATGAAAAAGTAGAGGAAGAATCTAACTCTAGTAGAAAGGAAAGTAGTGAAGGAGTGGAGCATGTGGTTGAAGGAGAAGCCTTAGTGGTGACAAAGGTTTTGAATGCTCAAGCTAAGGAATAAAATGAGGAGCAAAGAGAGAGCATCTTCCACACAAGGTGTCATGTTATTGGAAAAGTTTGCAATCTTATCATAGATGGTGGAAGTTGTTCAATAGTTTTGGTGGAGAATTGGGTTTGCCTACTTTGAACCATCCCACACCTTAGAAATTGCAATGGTTGAATGACAGTGGAGAGATGGAGGTGACAAGACAAGTTCTAGTGGCATTCTCAATAGGGAGGTATCAAGATAAGGTTCTTTATGATGTTGTCTCTATGCAAGCGGCTCAGTTGTTGCTAGACGGCCATGGCAATTTGACAGACATGTGACTTATAATGGCATCCTCAATGGGCATAGCTTTGTTAAAGACAACAAACTAGTTACTCTTGTAACTTTAACCCCAATACAAGTCTTTGAAGAGCAATTAAACAAGGAAAGAAACAAAAAGAAAGTGAATGAAGAAAAAGATGGTCAGAGTAAAAAGAAAGAGAGTAAGAAAGAAAAAAAAGAGAGTAAGAGTAAAAAGAATGAATTGAGAGAAAAATTAAGGCTAGGCAAAAGAAAATTGAGTGTGTTCGCTAAGGCTTATATGAACACTAACCTTGAAAATGTTATTTTGCCTAGTGCCATTAATGCGGTTTTGTACGAAGTAGAAGAATTGGGAAATTAAAGTGACTACACTCTTGGAGCTTTCATCCCAAACCAAAAACATTCCAAGTGGATGGAGTTCTTTGAAAAATTCCCATATACCATCCAATACAAGCATTCCCATATATTTCCTTTAATGTTTCTAATCTTTCTTCTTTTATTGCATGTCTTGAAGATTCGAGATCGAATCCTTTTGAAGAGAGGGGAATGATGGAAACTTAAGCAATCACTCAAGTGGTCATCAAGGGCTCTTTAATGAGCAAAATATTTTCCCATTTATTTTCTCTCATACTCTACCTCTTAGGATATTAATTGAGTTTAATTTAGTGAACAAGTCTTGTGTTGAGATTTGATCATTTATGAAATTGAAGAGTTTTCTTCTTGAGAGAGTGTTCTTGTAGGGTTCTTACTAGAACTTAAGACTTATCAAAGAGCCTACTCTTTGTGGTGTCAAATTCATCACTTATTACTCTCTTTCTATCTATTCTAGAGTGTGGTGTGAATATCTTTCTTTTTCTTTTCCTTCTCAATTTAGTTACTAAATTGGAGAAAGTTCTATGGGCATCTCCATAAGAGATCACATCACTTCACATCACTTTAACTTGTGCCATTTGATTTCACTAGGATTATTAATGTTGTTGATCATATTCATCATTCGCTTGTAGATTATCCCCTCATGTCATACTCGAACAAGATTCAAGCTATGCTTAGAGCCCAACAAATAGAAGCTAAGCTTGCAAAAAACCTAATGAAAATGTCAAATATTTCTCTTTTTTCACCCTCAAAATCCATTGTAGTCAACTACCTTGAGGTTTACTCCTTTACCTAAACAAGTTTCCAAATAACCATCTCATTCTAAGATAGAACAAGTGGATCAATTGATCGACCCTCTCAATCTAAGTTTGAAACAGGTCATTAACCCTAGGTAATCATCTCATAAAAAATGAACAACTAAATCCTAACCAGCTAAATTCTAGCCAACTTCTCCTTCAATTTCCAGTGTTTTGCTAGTCACTCGGTAAAAAAAAAAAAAAACAAGATAACTATCAATGATGATTTGAGAATCATAGATGTTGTTGTTAGATAAGAGGTCTTGAGAGGTTATTCCTTTCCCTTATCGTCCATCAAGAATCCCATTTAGTTGATGAGCCCTTTGAAGAATCTAATTGAAAAGAAAAACTCGACTCTTTGTTCTAGGAAGAGGTCGATTACAACACCCTTTCCAAAAATCAACTTATTTTAAAAAAGGATAAGGAAATCCCCAACCAAGCTACCTCAGTTATGGTGAGGTTAATGGACGATATGGTTAAGCAACATCTTTGTCAAGTCATCTCTATTGCCACTTTCAAATATTATGTTCATGAATTGTATAATTTCTATGAACAACACATAAGTAAGAGCCTTTGTCTACAAAATGTAAAATCACAAATTTGGAAAGCACTCATAAAAACTTGGTAGAATACTCTCAACAATTAGCTATAAAAAAGAAAAAGAACTAAAAGATCATGATGATCAAATGTCATCCCTTTCTAAACAACTTGATGAACTTAAGGGGAAACATAAGCAGATGTTTTCTATTTTTAAACCACCCAATCAAATGAACTTTTTGGGAAGAAAAAGCACCTAATAAATGATAGGGAAAGGGAAGCCAAGACTATAAGCATTGTTGTGGGTATTTTTGGGTTAACACAAATGGGCTGGTAAAAGTCCAATGAATAAACTTAGCTAATAAGGGCTGTCAGGTCCCTTTAAGTAATACAGAGATTAAAAGAGCGGTAGACAAATTAAAATACAGAATTTAAATCAGATCTTGCCCTTATCTCATTGGAGACTTAATATACAATCTTTGTTTGTTTATCAATTGAATTATATTAAAATAATGAATTCTTGTGATTAAAAGATTCAATCTTAGCAGAATTTGTGAATTAATATAAACTGAAATAGCTAGAACTTAAAATA
>JANHAO010013312.1:0-15907 GCA_026873985.1 Saraca asoca
TCATAGAATGGATGTGGTGTGTTCAGTGTAGAATTAGAGCACTAAGAATTGATTACCTAATCGATTCAAGCATGCATATTGTTACCGAATCAATTTGCTAATCAATTCGAACAAAGTTTCAAACATTTGGTCAAAAAGTTGAATAAGCTAAACGTTCCAGAATCAATTTGCAAATCGATTCGAAAATGACTCGTCAACGAATCGATTACTTAATCGATTCCATGCCAAACCGTTGCCAGTTATAAATCAATTAGCAAATCAATTCAGATAAATTCCCCCAACAACTTTCGGTTGAAAAAGCTTAAATATTTAAAGCACGAATCGCTTATTGAATCGATTCGTGAATGAAATTAAACCAGAATCGATTATGTAATCGATTCGTGTAGTAAAAAATCGCTGCGTCAACCGATCCTGGCATTGTCCATTAGTGGAAAAATCGTTGCCTATATTAGCTTACAACGGTTTGTATGTGTTGTCTATAAACATTGAAAATCGTTGCCTATTATGTGCCATGATGTTGTTTATTGTTGAGAAAATCGTTGCCTAGCATTTGTTTAAGCATTGCCTATTCGTTTTTAGCAACGGTTTCTAAACGTTGCGAAATGTTCAGGAACTGTTGCCTAAAATAATAGGTAACGACGGATAAGGGAACGGCCGAAAATAGTTGTCAATAGATTTAGGCAACGATTTTCATAGTTTATGCAACGATTTTCAGCCGTTGTTGAAGGCAAAAAATGTTGCAGTGAAGTCTCTAGAAAATGGGTTGGAAAGCATGCAAACATTTTCCTCTGCCAACATGTGATCTCCATCAATGGTGCTTAACAACTCTTTTACATATTCCTTGGCCCAAGGTGTGTTGCTTTCGCAGGTACCATTTTCTACTTCTTGAGGATGATTCTCGAGTGCAAACTCAATTTTAATGCTACTTTTCATCACTTCGCTCTTCCTCTCTCCTATCCCGGCTTGCACTTTTCTATTTCTTATTTTTGCTTTTTTCTCTATTTCCCTCAGCCTCAACACCATTATTATCATTCTGCAACTCACAAAAATATACATTTTAATAATGTTCAATTTCAGGCATTTATGATGGAAAATATTGTAACTACTAATAAATCTACAAACAAGTATAATGTAACATTAGCTTGTAATTTATTGGCAAATTTTCTTAAATGCTAATAAATATCTGTGATTGATATTTAAACTAAAAAATATAAGAATTTTTTAAATATAAATCTTGATAATTAGAATAAAACTAAACAATTAGCATTCAACAAAAGATAACTATTCTTTTTTATTTTTTAAGAGAGAGAAGCAAAAACAACTCTAAACACATGGAAGATAGATGATTACGTCAAACGACCCACGGACTCCTTACTTTAATGTTCTCGTTATAATTATAATTACAATATACGTCTTTATTTTGCCCAATAAAAAAAAGGTCAAGTTAGAATTTTTAATACAATAAAAGATAACAATATAATCTTTAATATATATCAATCTCATAAAATTAATATATAAACAATAAAATAAGGAAATAACTTCTTTTTATTAGAGAAAACTAAAGATATATATCATAATTAAAATATTTCTTCAAACTTGTACACAAATTAAACCTATGATTTGTTATGTAATCTTGACTTTAAATATCTTTGGATTTTTCAAAAGATAACAAGAAAGTAATTAAGTAATTATCAAATCACCTTATTTAATAATTAATAAAGTAACATCATAATCAAGATTTAAACTCAAAGGAGTTGATAAAAACACAGTAATTATAGTAATGACTGAAAAAGTAATAGCCTGTACTCCAAGCATCATACTCTTATATCTAGCCTCTTCCTGTTCTTTTCTTTTTCTTGCTATCTTTTGCTGAATATTTCTATTATTTTTTCTAAATCTACACAAAACATAATTACTTCCCTGCATGCAAGAAGCAAAAAACGTCAAGATATTAAATTCGAACATGAAGAATATAATAACCTTATAAAATATAAAAAAAGATATACACACAAAACTTATAAATACTTACAGATTCATTATTGATTAACAATGAATGGAGACTAAATTGATGTATAATCCAACGACCATCTTGTTCTGTTTTACTTTTTTCAAATCGATATCTTCTCTTAGAACCAATACATTGAATTGTTCCTTCATATTTAGCTGTTATTTTTTTGGGAGCATTTTCACCTTCCCAAGAACCGCATCCAATGGTTCGAACTACACGTAAAGAAGTATAAATCTTTTTCATGGTTTGAACTTTTGTCTTTGAATAATTCCTATATATCCCATGGGTTCTTTTCATCAAACAAGTCACACTCTAGTATGGCATTGTCAGGTAAAAATTCTTCGTTAACCTTTCTACGAAGATAATTGAGTATTAACTCTTCATCCGTGGGTGTGAACTCTATGCCTGAAGACTTCTTAGCTGAAGCAGCCATGGTCACATGTTTTTTCTCTAAGATCATAAACAATATATGTGTCTATATTCTTGAACCGTGTGTGTATGTCCTAGGAAATTTAGAGAAAGAGACATAAAACAGGAAAATACTAAGGATTATCTCTTGAGGGATGGGACATAAAATAGGAAGATATCAATGATTATCTTTTTAACTAATTGTAATGCTAGAAAAGCATTACAATTCAATAACGTAACTTCTCTTAATTATAATTACAAGAATAAAGTTTATAATTTTATGTAATTTTTTTTATTTTAAATTCCCCACAAAACTATCAGATTATATATGATACTAATTAACATGTATTTCAAGTAATGTGCAGATTTAATTAATTTTATTTGATAACAATTATAATGTATTCAAATAAATAAGATATTATTATTTTTTATTTATTAGATGTCTATATAATTGATATAATTATATTTATTTTAATTGTAAGAAAATATTATATTTATTTAATTTGATAAAGTTAATATATTAGTATTATAAATTAGCTAAATTTATTATTTCAATTTTTTCATCTTTTTAAAATTTTTTTCTTAGTATATTAATACTCAAATAAATTTATTTATAAGTTATTTTATTTAAAAATTTAAGTTAACTACTTTATGCTACAAGATTTAATTATTTAATTAATAAAAATTTATATATTATCATAATTAATATATTATTTTTAAAAATATATATTTTAGGAATATTTTAAATTAAAATTATGATAAATACTCAACAACAATAAAAATTTTAGAAAAAGAAATTATGAAATATCAAATTAGCATTTAATATTTAATGATAAATAAAAATTTAAAAAGTAAGAATTTTTAAATAAATATTATCTTCTAAATCATAATTAGATATTGCTAATATAAGTATTTTATTTTTATATAAATATAATAATTTAATTATATATAAATTATTTAATATATGTAAAAATAATTAAAATTAAAATTTATTAATGAATTTAAATTAAAAATAGACTATAGATAATTTTATTAAATATTTTATTTTAAAATAAATAGTTTTCATTAAGAATAAGAATATATAATATTTATCAAAATAGTTTGTAATATAAAAATTAAAAGATATATTATTGAAATTATTTAAAATTTAAATTATATAATTTATTGAAATATTAAAATATTTTTAAATTTATTTTTAATATTAAATATTTAAATATAATACTATCATATTTTAAATTAAAAATTATTTTAATAATATAAAATGGATGACAAAATTACGTTATTTAAATAAATAAGTAATTCGAATATGAAAATTGGAAATCTAAATATTATTTAATAATTTAAAAAATTAAAATAATAAAATAATAATTCAGTAATTTAATAATAATAAAATTAAAAATTAAATAATTCAGATAAATTAAAAAATTTTATTTATAATTTGAATTAAAAAAATAATTTTTTTAATTTTATTATATAATAATATTTAAGTGAGGATAAATAATATAATTTTTTTTACTACAAGAATCATTCCTAAAATATCATGCATATTGAATCAAATTTATGGCAAGTAATTAATTAAAGACTCACTCTCGCGGTGAGCTAAGACGATGTAAGCATCGAGCCCAAGCGGAGAACTAGGGAAGTGTGCGACGACGTATTCTGTGATGGATTTGGCGGCACAGCAGCGGTCATATCCGGGCGCCTCACTTCTGGGAAGGAGATATCCACCTGCTTCTCTCTCTCTCCCCTGTTCTCTCTTTAATAGTTTTCTTCGTCTTAAAAAAAGTAAAAGATATAAAATTTTTATGTTTCATGATATTAAAATTTTTTATATATCATAAAATTTTAAAAGTTTATATTTATATCTCTTTAAATATAATTAAAAAATTAAAAAATTCATATTCACTGATAACTTAAGCTAGGCGGGAGTGCCACCATAAACTAGGCCTAGGTGCGTAAATTGCAATAGGAAATATGTAGGGTTAAGAAAATTAAATAATAAGACCATAGGATAAATAAAGTTAAAAATATTTAAACCTTATTTCACAATTACCTATTATATTAGCCATTAATTAATTATATTAGTGATTAATTAATAATTAATTATTAGCTGTTTATATTATTTAATTATATTATTTAATTTTAATAATTGATATTATTAACTGTTTATATAAAATGCTTAGTAAAATTATTTATTTCCTATTAGTTATTTATATGTAAAATGACACATAAAAATATATGTATATTTTATAATTTATTTGAATATTTTTTATTTTGATAATATTTTAATTTTTAAAATATTATTTATTAGATTTTTTTCTAAAAAAATCATTATAGTTTATTGTTTATTAGATTTTTCTAAATAAATAATTATAATTTATTATATTTATTAATTTTTATTTAAAATATAATTATAATTTATTAAATTTTATTTAACAAATAAATAACTGTAATTTATTGTGCTTATTAGATTTTTTAAGAAATAAATAATTATAATATATTATTTATTATATTTTATTTTATAAAACAAACAATTAGAATTTATTATAAAATTTTATTAAAAATAGAAAATTTTAGATAAAAAATAAGCTTATTATTATTAGTAATTATTATTATTATTTTTTATAAATTGATAGTAAAAAAAAGAAAAAATTGATTAAATAATATATTTATTATTATTAAACTAACTTGTATCCTGTACAATGCACTAGTTCAATGATTTTACATGATAGGAATTTATATGAATTTAGGTTATAAAATATAATATATTTAATTATTGATAAATGATTATTCTGTTTTTACCTATTAAAGAACTATATAATTATATTTATTTTAATTGTGAAAAAATATTATATATTTTTTTTAATTTAATTAAGTTGTTATATTAATATTTTAAATTAACTAAATTTATCATTTAAATTTTTTTATCTTTTCAAAAATATTTTCTTAATATATTAATACTCAGATAAATTTATTTATAACTTATTTTATTTAAAAAATTTAAATTAATTACTTTATGCATAAAGATTTAATTATTTAATTAATAAGAGTTATACATTATTATAATTAATATATTATCTTAAAAAATATATATTTTAGATTTATTTTTTATGAAGTTTTAAAATATTTTCAATTAAAATTATGATAAGTACTTAAAAGTGATAAAAATTTCAAAATGAAAATATTTAGATAAACATTATTTATTAAATCATAATTAGATATTACTAATGATATATTAATAAATAATTTATTTATATATAAATATAATTATTTATTATATATAAATTATTAATACACATAGAAATAATTTAAATTAAAATATATAAATTAATTTAAATTGATAATTGAGCATAGATAATTTTATTAAATAATTTTTTAAAATAGATAATTTCTATAAAAATGAGAAAATATAGTATTTATCAAAATAGACTACAACTTAAAAATTAGAAGATATACTATTAAAATTATTTAAATTCAAAATTATATAACTCATTAAAATATTAAAATATTTTTAATTTTAATTTTTAATTTTTATATTTAAATACAATACCATTAAATTCTAAATTGAAAATCATTCCGATAATATTAAAATTTTAAAATTTTAAAATTTTATTTCCTAAATAGATAAATAATTCAAATATTAAAAACTTGATATCAAAATATTATTTCATAATTCAAAAAATCAAAAAACTGAATTAAAATTTTAATAATAAAAATAAAAAATAAAAATAAAAATAAAAATCAATTATAGATAATTTAAATAAATAATTATTGTTAAAATAAATACATATATAAATTATATCCATAATTTAAATTAGAACGAAACACATTTTAGTTATGTAATAACATTTTAGTTAAAGTGAGTGTTATAGCTTTTATACTATTAGGAAGATGTATATGAATCAATTAAGGAATGATTCATCATAAAATATAATTGATGTATATTTCTTATAAAAGTTTTTCTGTCTATCAATGATAAGGTGTCAAAAATTGAATTAATTAGGGATAATGGTATCATTTTGGATAAAAAATGTTAAACAATTAATTGAAAAGGCTGAATTCCTTCGTTTTTTTAAGAGACAAAAAGCTAACTCCAATACTCATTTATCAAACACCCAAAATAGTTGATTGACTTAGTTAAACAGTTAAAAACCCTTAAATTAACTAAAAGCTGATCATTTAAGACAAAAAATATCATTTATCGAGTAGAGATAATATTAGGTTTAAAGTTTAGATCGAGTGGTTCCTTCTTTTTTTTTTTGTATGAAAGTTTTTTTTTCCTATTCTTCCAATTCATTTGGTTTAAAGAATGATAATTTTTATTCCATTATTAATAAATTAGAATTTATTATACAAAATATAATTGCTATATAATTAAAGTTTTATCTTGTTATGGATATTTTTAGAATTATGCAAGTGAATTGGCAAAAGTCTAACAAACAAGCCTAATAGACGAGCCCAACAGATAAGGACTCAGCTTAAACTAGCATCGAGTTCATTCGAACAAGATACGAGCTCATCAAGAGATGAATTCAGATTGCTGGTAACTCGAGGAGAAGCTCCAGCTTATTGAAAATGAGCTCTAGCTCGTAGATTGGAGCACACTCGCTATAATTAAACCCGATGAGGAACCAACTTACGGATACCAGCTTGCAGACACTAACTTGTATTTTGTTGACACCAAAATCCGGTCAACGAGATTTGTTCAGTAACACGCCTAACTGCAAGTCAAGAAGGAAGGAAAGATAATGGCAATGAAAGTCAGAGAAGACTGGAAAAGAACAATGACACCAGGAGTTTATCGTGGTTTGGCTAAAGTCAATTCTTGGACCCTACGTCCACGGTGCTCTTCTATTATTCACTATCACAAGGTCCCCTTTCTTCTTTTTTTTTTATCAGATTACAATGGACAAAGTGTTCTCTTACCCAGGTTTTCTCACAGGGAATCCTCTCTTTTTCTACCAACAGACTTTCTGCATGAATTACTCTATCTCCCTTATAATGGTCCATCCCTTTCTATTTATAGTAAGGGGAGAGGTTACAAATGTAATTTTATGATTAGCAGAATGATTATATTCGCCGCTTATGACATTAAATGCGTGTCGTTGGATAATTAATGTTGGGCAAATCATTGTCGGATAATTAATGTTCCCGTCTTTTCAAAGTCCGGCGGAGATTGCAGTGAGGATGCTCTCATCTGACGGACTGTCAACATTTCTGACTTCCTGTCAGAACCTCGCAATGTAATCCTTGAGTGGCTCATCCTTTCGTTGGAAAACCATGGCCAGATGGCAAGAAGGGGTGAGCTGCCTTTTTAGTGCCCTATATTGATCGAGGAACTTAGTTTGACACTCATCCCAGCTTCTTAAACTGCGAGCTGGGAGACTCCTGAACCACATCAGTGGTATTGCCCTAAGTATTGCTGGGAAAACTCTACATTTTATCAATGGATTGGAAGTTTGTAGATCCATTTAAATGTTGAAACGTCCAAGTGATTATAAGGATCACTGTCCCTGTTGTATAAGGGGACATTTGGAAACTTGAACCTGTGGGGGAGAGGTTCTATCTTAATTCGATGAGAAAGGGGGGTTCTCCCCTCGTGGGATTCTCGATTTTCTTGGGAGGTGGAATTCTTTTCCAGTCATTCCATTCTCTGGAGTAGTTCCTTAACCTTTTGATCCCGAGGGTTTGGTCGATGATTACAAGCTTTTCGACTCTTTCCTTCTTGCTTCCAGCGATAATATCAATCAGAGGTTTCGTGCTTCTGGCCACGTTCGCAGTCAGTCGAGCCGTGATCTGTTTCTCGATCACTATCGGTTCCTTCTGAACCTTCACTTTGATGCGACTTCTCTTCCTGAGCATCGTCCTCCTCGTCTTCATCACCCTCCTGAAGTCGATGGACTTCATATCTCAATCCCGAGTTTGAGGAATGAAGCAAATGGGTTCGATGGCATTCAACCCTAGTTTGTCATCATGTTGGGTTCCCAGATGGCGACGCTGGTTCTTAGAGGTAATTGCTCCTCCTCGTCCCGATGCACCTTGGGTGTGTGCTTGAGACAATATCCAGACCATGTCGGCTAGTTCCTTCATGGTATTCTCTAACGCCTCCTGGAGCTTGTCGAGAGTCTCTTGGTGCTGTTGCCAAGTCTGCACATCACCGGCTTTGGGGCCTACCACAGGGGTAGTTGCGTCTTGTTATTGCATCTAGCCTTCTGGTTGGCTAATGGGAGTTTCAGTATTCCTGATAGTTTTCTCCTTGCCATCACGTCCGAAATAGCTTTTCAAAGATTAAAGATGAGAAAATGCAGTAGGAATATGCAGTGGGGCCCTCCTTCTAGCGCCAAAATGTTAACACCAAAATTCAGTCAATGAGATTTGTTCACTAACACCCCTAACTGCAAGTCAAGAAGGAAGGAAAGATAATGGCAATGAAAGTCAGAGAAGATTGGAAAAGAACAATGACACCGGGAGTTTATCGTGGTTCAGCTAAAGCCAATTCTTGGCCCCTACATCCATGGTGCTCTTCTATTATTCACTATCACAAGATCCTTTTTCTTTTTTTTTACCAGATTATAATGACTGTATGACTTTCTTACAACGGACAAAGTGTTCTCTTACCCAAGTTTTCTCACAGGGAATCCTCTCTTTTTCTACCAACAGACTTTCTGCATGAATTGCTCTCTCTCCCTTATAATGGTCCTTCTCTTTCTATTTATAGTAAGGGAAGAGGTTACAAATGTAACTTTATGATCAGCAGAATGATTATATTCGCCATTTATGACATTAAATATGTGTCGTCAGATAATTAATGTTGGGCAAATCATTATCGGACTTCCGAGGAGCTGATGTGTCATCTTAAGGCTTGAGTTGTCAAATTGGTTGACATACTCTTGATTACTGACTGGACTTCGTACGGGCATTCACTAGTAGCAAGCAGGCGAGGAGGTAGGAGGTTGAGCGAGCGGGACTTTCGGGCAGCCGCCTTTATCTTCGTGTGTCGTTTCCCGGGGGCTATTAATCGATCTTGCTCGTTACGGGCTTAAACCCTTCTTGGGGTTGTGCCTTCCGTCATGCTGCATTGTGATATTTCGTGGCTTTTAGTTTATGATAGGAGTCTTCATTTTGCGGAGTTGTCTTTTGAATTAGGCCTCGATCTTGATCGACTGTGCTTGCTCCTGAACTTAGCCTGGTCCAAATAACGCCCATAACACATTTAATTTATTATTTTTCCTTTTCTAGAACATGTCAAGATTGTACATCTCAATAACTATAAATAGGAATTAAGATAATTATACAGAGAGGAACTTTGAGACCTAGGGAGACTCTCTGAAAAATATAGAGAATGAGAACAACCATGTATTATTATCCTACTCAGCAAAACAAATTGAGAAATAATAAAAACCATCGCGAACATAGGGGTCGCTGAACTTTGGTCGAACCACGTTAAAAAGTTCTTGGTGTCCTCCCTACTCTTCCTCTTCTTCCTCTCCAGCTCCCTTTCTTTTACTCTCACCGGATTGCAATTTGGGATTTTATTGAACTTACTAGTTGACTAGATTTCATTGTCAACATTTTGATGTTAGAAGGAGAGCCCTATACCGCATTCTGGTTAATTTATTGGTTAATTTTCTATTTAACTACAATGGCTAGAGGAAGAACCACCAAAAGTTTAAACAATCCAGTTAACTAGCCAGAAGGTCACATACAATGGTAGCGGACATGATGGCTTCCCCCTAACAGTCCATTGCCAACCTACTATTATTACTCCTGGAACTGATAAAGCACAAATGTGGCACCAATGCTAGGAAACGTTTGAGAACACAATAGGAGAGCTAGCTGAGGTGGTTAAAGTGCTGATGCAAGCACAAACCTTGGACACGCAAAAACAGGTTGAGGTCGCAGCACCCAAAGGAGTCCTTCAGCGTGCTGATTTAACTCGCTCCTCCAATTTAAGAATAAGAACGAAGGTCCATTGAGCAAGCGAGGATCATAATCAGCCACATGAGAGTTCACATTGGGTGTAAAGCTCGAACAAGACTAGCGGGGGACACACCTCAAGTCGCTACTCCCATAATCAGGAAACAAGATGGAGTCAGTGATCTTCCAATCGGTGGTCCAAGACATAGGACTTGATGGTAGAGGAGCTACTTCAGAGAGTAAAGCAATTAGAAGAATGCCCTCAGGCTCAAGATGATCAAGATCACTATGAGGAGAAAACACCATTCATTAAAGAGATTGAGATACAACCTCTCCCACACAAATTTAAAATCCTCACAATCCCATAATACAATGGGGATAGTAATCCATATGACCATGTGGATGCATTTAATGTATAGATGAATCTTCAGACAACCAATCCCTTAGTCAAGTGTCGTGTCTTCCCAGCTTCGCTAGGAGACATACCTCAAACATAGTTCAAGAATCTCCTGGTTTACAGCATTGATAGTTGGAAAGAATGCCAAAGGAGATTCATCAATCAGTATAAAGCATTAAGAAGGTAGCTTGCACCATCCTACCACCTCACAACAGTATTTCAGTGAAATGATGAATCGCTGAAAGGTTACATTACCTAGTTTAGACACGAGGTCAATAATGTGGAGAATCTATCCAATGAGAGTATCCTGACAGTGATCTCAGCAAGACTTCGCAAAGATGGAAAGCTATATAAGAACATATACAAGTCTTTAATAAGGAACTTGGGTGAGTTTTATGAACAAGCTGCCACACAGATTAGGTAGGAAAAGACCTTTGGCTTAAAGAAATCCGATTATAAAGAAGAGGTAAACAGCTTCGATCAGAATAAAAAAAAGGAACAATGATGGAAATGGCAAGAACAGCTCTGCTAACCAACCTGCAAAGAAGGCTAGGAACGAGCGACCTCAACGTTGAGGTCGCCATAACAACTATAGTATCCTATCTGACACTCAAAATAAGATATTCGCAACAAAGAAAGATAAGGAGCACTTTAGGAAGCTTAAACCCCTAAGGACTCCCAAGAGGTTCAGGGACACAGACAAGTTTTGTGCGTACCACAATGAGGTTGGGCACAATACTCAAGAATGCTGGACACTCAAGGATGCAATTGAGGACCTGATTAAAAAAGGTCACTTAAAAGACTACATGATGTGACCTACACATCCCAAGCAAGAGCAAGCATCTGCTATAAGAACCATATTTTGTAATGATTTCAGAAAAAGGTCCGAGTTTAGATTAAAAATTTGGTGATCTCGTATTATGCTAGAGCTCAAAAGGCCCATGGTAGGACACTAGGTCCAAACTTGAAAGGCTCACACATCATCAAGGAAGGCTTGGAAAATAAAATTTATCGCTTAACAAATGAAGTTAAAGTTCCACAAGCTCGAAATGCGAAGCATCAACACCAATATTTTCAATAAATTCCAGCTCGACCTTCTAATCCTGATTAAAAGATCTAGAGCAAAGACTTGTGTCTACTAAGCAACAAGATTGCTATGACTCGTGTCCACTGAGCAATAAGATTACTGTAGTGCAACCCATTGAGCAACACAATTGTTGTGGCATGACCCATTAAGCAACATGATTGTTGTGGCACGACCCACTGAGCAACATGATTATTGTAACGTGACCTACTAAGCAACACGATTACTGTAGCGTAACCTACTGAGTAACACAATTGCTGTGGCACAACCTATCTTAGCATTCAACTCATGCTAATTAAGGCATAGCTCTTATGCGATCTATCTCGGCATTCAACTTATGCTAGTTAAGGCATAGTTCTCATGTGACCTATCTCAGCATTCAACTTATGCTAATTAAGACGCAACTCTCATGCAACCTACTATTGGCACCGCATGTATGTGACCTTCTATTTGGCACCTTATTCATGCGATCTATTACTTGGCATCACATGTATGCGACCTATTATCTGGCCCTGCTTTCATGTGGCATAATACTCGAAGGCACATCCGTGCGACCTACTAAGCTCTCACCCTATTGACTTGGCAATAAAGCTCTCGCCCTACTAATTCAATAATGAGCACTCACCCTTTTAATTCAGTGCCAACTGAGACGTAGCTCTTATGCAACCTACCTGGGCAC
The DNA here is from genome assembly GCA_026873985.1 of Saraca asoca. Classification (NCBI taxonomy): domain Eukaryota; kingdom Viridiplantae; phylum Streptophyta; class Magnoliopsida; order Fabales; family Fabaceae; genus Saraca; species Saraca asoca. The sequence goes on from JANHAO010013312.1 coordinate 12,494, forward strand.
TCATCTCGTGCTAACTAAAGTAGAGTTTTTATGCAATCTGTTGGCCATTTAACTTAGCACATATCCTTTTTTAATCATGCTTCATTAACTAAAGTCGATTGACTTACTGAGCATACATTTTAACTAATGTTTTATTAAGTCATGGTTTACAGGAACTTATTCAAGTCAACTGCATACGATTATCTGCAACCTGTTGAACATCCAATATGGCATACTTGGAAAAGTAGGGAAATATGAGAAATTCATTAAAAAAAACCTCACTCAACGAGGTAAACATACATATTCAAAAAATACAGATTAAAATCAGCCTACACCTATTATCTCCCAAGAGAAAGGCTGACTTCTAAATGTTGAACCACTGGAAGGCTGAAGGATCGACATATTTGACAAGCAAGTCATCCATCACTTGGGTCATCAGCCAAGTTGCTCTTAAACTTCTCCTCATTTTCCTCCCAAGGAGGCAAAAGAACAAAAATAAAAGAACTGAATTCATCAGTATCACCATGAAAAGGATATGAAATCTGTACAAAACTTCCCAGGATCCTCACAGAGGAATTTTTCATGGGAACTTTTTATGCAGCAGGCCATACACACCTCATCCAAGATCTAGACAATAAAAAATATGGGGGGCTCAACCAATGCACCCATCTGGTCATTCTGGAAAAATAGAAGTTTTTTCACACCTTATATGGCTTGCTTGGCCTAATCAATAGGCCTGTAGACTAATCAACTACTCTTGATCTAACAGTCCAACAAATAGCAAGGCTGACACGCTAATGGTTATGAAAGATGAGCATTAAATGCATGGCTTGGCACAGATAAAATGATAGGACAGAAGTCTGAAATGACAACACTGCAGACTATAAATGTAAACTTTTGTCAGCAAATTATAACTCCTAATCCACACAATGAACTTAGAGTTGGGGGCTGATGTTATGGGTATTTTTGAAACTATACAAGTCAGCTGACAAAAGCCCAACAAATAAGCTTAATAGATGAGCCCAGTAGATAAGGACTCAACTTAAATCAACATCGAGGTCATTGGAATAAGGCACGAGCCCACCAAGAGATGAACTTAAGTTACTACTTGCTGGTAATCTGAGAAGAAGCTCCAGCTCATTGAAAATGAGCTCTAGCTCGCAGGTCAGAGTACACTCGCTATGATTAAATCCAAGGAGGGACCAACTTGTAGATATCAACTTGCATGGCCAACTTACAGACACCAACTTGTATTCAATTTATTATTTTTTTTTTCTGGAATATGCTAAGATTATACACCCCAACAATTATAAATAAGGGTTAAGGTAATTATATAGAAAGGAACTTTGAGACACAAGGAGACGCTCTGAAAAAAATAGAGAATGAGAACAACTGTGTATTATTACCCTACTCAACAAAAAAGAATGAGAAATAATAAAAATCACCGTTAACGTAAAGGTCGCTGAACTTTAACCAAATCACATTACAAAGTTTTTGATGTTCTCCCTACTCTTCCTCTTGTTCCTCTTCATCTCCTTTTCTTTTACTTTCACTGGATTGTAGTTTGAGATTTTACTAAACTTACTCATTGATCATATTTCACCGTCAATATACCCTTTTTTTTTAAGTGCTGTTAAATAGATATATTATTACTTTTGTTATAATATTATAATTGATTTTTTTTTTCATTTAATTCCTGCACATTGATATCCCATGCCATTAAGGAGTCTTGCGCAACTTTTAATCAGAACTTCTACAAAACAGTAGCAATATAAACGGTTAGAAACAACATTCATCCAATTCAATGATAATCGTATCACATTCAGATGCATAAATTGACCCAATTCATTTACTGTAAAACAGGAGAGAGAGAGAGAGAGAGAGAGAGAGAGAGAGAGATATGAATATGTTCTCAACGGAATAGTTGATTATAAATATATTATTTATTAATAAATAATTTTTAAATAATTAGTTATATAGAAAAATTTTATTTTATATTTAATAATATTATTTGATAATTGATTATATATGATTTATTTTTATTTAGATAATATATAAATTTTTTCTTGATATTAAATTATTAAAAAGTACATTAAAAAAAGAATACACTAGTCAATAGGAAATTTTTATCCTTGTTGTTATGATAAAAGAATAGAAAAATGAAGATAATATAGATAAAAATTTGAATGTTTCTCTTTTTATAAAAATTATTCAAAATAAATTTTTATTTAATTAAATTTATTGTCTATAATTGATTATTAAAAATTTTAAAAATATAACTAAATATTTTTTAAAAAAATGTTATAATCAACTTATAATTAATTATTAAGAATTCAATTCACTCCACCAAACAAGTACTTAGAGTAATACTACTTACATTTCTGGAAAAAATAAATAGAGTAGACAAAATTGTCTTCCAAAATTAATTGTCATGTCACACTCGCTATACTAAAGATCATGAAACAAAATAAAATTAACTACCTTCCAATAAAGCTGCAATTCATGTCAATTAGACAAAGTACCCAAAAAAAAAAATCAGGTAGACCAAATAGTTCACAGCACTCAAACATTCAGGTTATCATATTTATTTTCTTAGCCACACCATTTCTCTAATTTACTTCCAAATTTGCCCTAAACCTCTCATAAATCAAATCTATCATACGAACACGAAAAGAGATCCAAGCATAAAAAAAGAAGATCTTGAAAAATAAATGAGGACTGCTAAGTTTACATGTTAAGTAGTATTGCTCTATTTTCTTCCACTAAGAACCAGCATTACATGGATTTACCTGGGAAAGATTAAATTTGAAATAATTGCAAACCCAGAGCAATCTAATCCAACACTGACATTATTGTGATTATTTGACTTTATGGATCACTTTTGCATTACCAATCAGCTTCATGGAAACTTATAAATTATATACAAAGAAGTAAAAAGTGGCTGGATGAGAGAATACACCTTCATGTGCTTTCCAAGTCCAATATTATTTAGTGCAATATATAAGCTACAAAAACAGAACCTTATCTGTCATTATATATTTCTCTCATCACCAAAATACTCAACCCAAATCCTCACTATTCAGTACCCAGACCCCAGTCTCAACAGAAGAGAGGTTAGAATGGTTAGAAAACAATGGCTTCAAGTAATTTTGGTATGGGTGCCAGAAACATTCAAGCTAAAATTGAATAAATTAAGATAGCATAGTATGTGTCTCTGTTAAGAATGGTTGAAAAGAGCCATCGTATGCATAGACTATACACTTCAATCCAAATACAAAAGTACTCTCCTGAAACTTCAATCCATGAAACTGCATCCCTATCCAGCATTTCATCAAACACCCTTCTTGCAATGTCCAACTCATAGGCTCTCACATAGGCAACAAGTAACCCTGACTAAGTTACAACATCCACACCTATAGTCTCTGAAAAAATTGG
>JANHAO010013313.1:0-15958 GCA_026873985.1 Saraca asoca
AAATCTCACCTCCTTGTGGTTTTCCTCTCATGAAAGCAAAATTTAAGAAAAATTCAACACCATCAATGTACTCTTCACTATGCCTTGGTAAATCCATCCAATCCTTTGTGACATACTTTAGTCTAGTGAGAAAATAAAATCAAGTAACAAGATAAAATAATGATATTAGATCATCAAATGAAAAAAAAAATTGCTAATGAGTAACGTTGAATCAATTCATCAATCAAGTCACACAAGTTTCTAAACCTTTGGTAAGAAATTTTAGCAGATAGCCCTTTATGAATCGATTTGGTAATCGATTCATTAAAAATGAATCAACTACCCAATTGATTTATAAAGTTTCTAAACCTCCGATCTAGAAAGATCGAACATGATAGCACCACATGAATCAATATATGATGACGAAACATATGATAATCGATTTGTTGATGCATTTATATGTGCAAAATCCCATGGGAATCGATTCATAGCCTAAAACTACAAAGCCCTTTCCTCTGCTACGGGCAATTCTGTGCTTATAAACAGGTCTATCTCTATTTCATCTAATTTCATGAAATCAAACATCATCAATTTGTGTTCTCATATGTCCTACTTTCATTAAAAGCCATGGAAGCCCATTGACACTCTCTTAAATATCATCCAAATAAGGTTTACAACATAAATGATGAAACCATACACACAAAATAAGATACTAACCCTGACATTTTTTGGTGTGAGCTTGATCACTAGCTAAAGAAACACAGATAACTTGCCAAGCAGATGTAGAATCACCATAGAAACCCTAGGAGAAGTAATAGCAATACAAGCCAAAGTAGTGGAAGAAGAAAAAGAATAACAGTGTAAGCAGATGCAATGGCTAAAATACAAATAGTTGATGCAGATTTGAGAGGCATATGCAACACAATTAAAAAGGGGGTAAAAAGCTGAGTGGCGCACGTGGGAGAGCAATGAAAAACTAATGGGGAAAGGGGAAAATGGGAGGGAAATAGTGAAAAAATTTGTGAAAAGAAAAGTAAATATAATATTATAAAATTGTTGTGATAAAATTTTTTTGGCAATAGAATATATGTGTTGCTTATGGATTAAAATTTGGCAACACTTAAAAAAGTGTTGTCTATTATATTTATGCCAATGGTTTTAAAAGAGTGTTGCCTAAAATTGGAAACAAAGGCAACAATTGAAAAAACTATTGCCTATTCTAATATTCAGCAACGACTTTTAAATGTTGCCGGATTTAGTATTGCCTAAAGCTAAAAATGTTGTAGTGACTATAGCTTTTGGCTAAGAGGTAAGTGCTTGATCCTAACAATTGATATCCAAGCAAGGTCATGTATTTGAATCCTCTAGGTGACATTCTAGGGGAGATTGTTAGTGTTGCTAGCACCAGCATCTCCCTTATGATTCTTAGGTGTAACATCCCGACCCATGGCACCTAAATGAACACTACCCTTCATTGATATATGTGACTTTAAGAAGCAAGAAAAAAATAAAGTTATGGCTTGACTAACAACTATAACTTTTGGCCAAGTGGTAAGTGCTTGATCTTGATAAAGTGGAATGGTGAAATATTGAAGAAGTTTAAGTGATATAGAAAATTTTGAGATCTTTTTATTCAAAATTCATGGAGGTCAAAATCAAAGAGATACCAATAGATCATTTAGAGGATACAATCAAGGCAGAGATTCTAGTTGAGGAAAATTTTTTTTTTGAAGAAATGAAAAATCTCAAATTCAATGCCAAAATTGTAAAAAGGTTTTGCCAACAAGTGTTACTTAGAAATAATGAAGGAGAAAGAGAAATTTTGCTGTTGAAGAAGAAAAAGAAGAAAATGATGATGATGATGATGAAGAGGATGTTTTTTTAGTTATTGTTAACAATAAAGAAACATATAGTCCTACAACTTGGTCTCTTGACACTGGTGCATCAAATTACATGTATGGTAGAAAGAGTTTTTGTGCAGTTAGATGAACAAGATTTTGAAAACATTAAATTTGCTTTTTTGTCAAAAATTATTGTCAAAGGCAAAACTAATACTATTTTCAAGTGCAAAATTGAAAGACTTGCATAATTGAAGATATCTATTATGTACTTGATATGAAAAATAATGTTCTCAACTTAGGCCAACTATTTGAGAAAGGTTTTGCCTTCCACATGACGAATTTATGTCAAGATCTAAGAGACAAAATTGGCATGTTGTTCACATTAATTAAAATGATTAAGAACAAAATGTTTTCGTTGTCACTATCCATAACTCAAGAAATTTCTTTAAGGCCATCATTGGAGATGATTTAATTCCTTGGCACTTGAGATATGGCCACTAGAATTTTGAAACCTTGAAATTGCTGGAAAAGAATCACATGGTGAAAGGAATGCCATGAACTAAATCCTCAAGCAAGTTATGCGAGACTTGTGTGATAAGCAAGTAGGCAAGGAAGATGTTAAAAGAAAAACTTCAAGAAGAGTGTTAGAAAATCATAACCTAGTTCGCTTAGATGTTTATGGACAAATCAACCCAATCTTGGAAGGTGGAAATAGGTATATACTTACATTCATAGATGAATATGGAGGGGATAACATGGGTGTATTTGATGAAAGAGAAGAAGGAAGCTTTCTCTAAATTTGAAGACTTCAAAATTTTGGTGGAAAAGCAAAGTGATTGTTTCATTAAGAAGTTAAGAACTAATTGAGGTTGAGTACAACTCCAAAGTTTGAAGTTTTGTAAGCAAAGTGGAATTATTCATTAGCTAACCATGCCTCAAATACCTTAACAAAATGGTGAGTCAAGAATAAAGAATAAAACCATTCTCAATATGGTAAGGAGCATGTTGCATGAAAGGAATGTCCCTAAAGAATTTTAGGGAGAAGTTAATACTAGAGTAGCCTACTTGCTAAATAGATTTCCAATGAAAAGAATTGGAATTGTTACACCAAAGAAAGCATGGACTCATTATATAGGAAAAGTAGACCATTTGAGAATTTCAGGAGTGTTAGTTTTGCAAAGATTCCAAAAGAAAATAGAACAAATGTGGAAGACGAACCAAAAATGCATCCTAATTAGCTATAGTGAAGCTGGAAGTGGCTACAAGTCATACAATCCAATTTCTAAAAATATCATTTTTCAAGAAATCCAAAATTTGATGAAAAGCAAATATGGAACTAGAGCACTAAAGATCAAAAAAATAAATTGTCTTTGAGATGAAAAATCCTAGTCACAAAGAAAGATGAAGTCAAAGGACCTAATCAAACACTGGATGTTAGAACTCAATACAACTGACTCATCTAGTCCACTAGTGAGGATGACAAGAAGTATCCAAAAGTTATTACAAGTCACTTTAGGAATGGGCAAGAGCTGGTAAGCATGTTAATTGTATCAACAGTCACATAGAAGGAAGGTAACCACTTCAATAGAAGAACCTATATGGGTGGGAGGGGAATGAATCATTCATTTATTAGATACATTTTATTCCTTGATCCATTTCATGTTAATTCTAATTAGTTATCAAAAGGCCTATTTTACAAACAAAGGGATGGCTATTTCCTAACAACCTAGTGATTCTCGATAACTGGTCGTATCTACTTGATAAAATTCAATTCGCTCCACCAAGCCTTTTTTTATGATGCCTTTCTTTCTAAAAGGCTTGCAGTTTATTACACCAAAGGCTTTCATGAGCTATTAAAGCAATTGAGAGAGTATTAAATGCTGATGATAGTTATTAACTTTCATTGGACTAGGACTCAATGAGTTTAGTCAAATAGTGTAATGAGTCTAAGGTTATAAAAGCATTCACCAACTTTGATGGGTATAGCATTGCAAGCAAATAAATCAAAAAGCTTACCATTAGTTTTTATTATAGTTGTGAGCTTGTTATAATCAATCTTAAAGGGACCCTGCATTCTTCATGGCTTGTTCTTCAAACCCTACTTCTCCCTTCCCCCTCTACTCATTCATTCTACCTTCCAAAATAAGGCTATGTGGAGTATAGCCAAGTAGTAAGGCATTGGTATTTGGTATTGGCATTCAATGGTTCAAATCTTTTTTGCACTAGATTATAAAGACTGGATTAGATTTATCAAGAATAAGCTAATGACTATAGAGGAAGTGGCTGATTGTAATCCATAGGACTAGCCTGGAAGGAATGCATGGTTCCCTAGCACTAAAAATAATCAGAATAGGTTGTCATTTCTTTGCAAAGGAGATTGTTATGACTCTTAGATAGTATGTTGATTTCAATGAAAATAATGATTTCTGCCTTATATTTATCCTAACATTTTTGTTATTCATTCTAACAAGAAACCAAAGGATATACACATTCCCTCTTGGAGTTGTAAATAGGAAAAGCAATGAATGAACTGATAGCTTTGATTTGCATTAAGAAAGAAGTCAAAATAACAGTTAGATCTAGAACTTCTGAAAATTCTATGACCCTTACAAGGCCTTTACCAAATTGCTTAGCTTGATCTTTTTAATTAAATAATGAATGATTCCTAAGAGATTAAGGATTAAATCAAGCATTAAAGACATACCCAAATTGAAGCCATTGTCACCAAGTTCTTGAATTAAAAAATTAATCCTTAACATAGGAAAGCCTTAATTACTAGTCCCTAAGCTGATAGAAGAGTGTGGAGATAGATTAAACTCACTATTCAAGTCAAAATTCTGATTGAATGGATATGTAAGATTAGAAAAGGAAAGGTTAAATCAATAGGCAAGAGATCCAGATGCATTCTATTGAACAATAGCCATTAGATTCACTTCCTTTAAAGCCTATATATCAACCTTAAGGAAGGTTCTTAAGGAAGTTAATTAGCCTTATAAAATGAGCAATCATTTTAAGCTAGAGGTAGGGAGTTCGTAATTAAGCATGAAGCTTGCTTGATTTGAATAACAAATGCAAAGAATATTAGGCTCTTAAGTTAAGGAAAATTCTTACTTGAACAAGTAAGAAAGAGCTTCAGTCTTCTCCTGTTAGTTAAGCATCTTCAATCCTTAGGTTAAATAGAGAATTCCTTCTTTCATGCTTGTCTTGGATTCAAGTGTAAAGGATAAGACCATAACCTATTTTCTTACAATTCTATTATCCAACCATTTAAAGATTTTGCATGTAACCTTCTACCTACTTGGCTATAGCCACACCTCTCTTATCAAGTCACAAACCTCCAACACTTAAAAGAGTGAGAACCTCTCATGATCTAGATACTTTAGATGGAGGGATTGCCTGAAGACTTAATCATTTCCTTGATAGCTTCAGTGACAAATATTCATAGTTCTTCTTTTTAATGTGAAGGTGGAGACTAGTAGCAGCCAATTTCATCCAATTAGTATATCTTATGTTGTAAATAAAGTAAGAAGAATGTTCCTGGGGAAGAGGATTACTCCTTTATGTAGCCCATAGAGACTAGCTTCATTATAGGAAGGAATACTAGTTTGAATCCTTATCTTTTCACAAGAATTTATTCATAGCATTAAGAAGATTCAATTGCAATAGCTTAGATGGCTCTCAGAATAAATGATATAGAAAGAAAGCTTATGACTGGCCCTTGTTAACACTTTGCCTTACTTAACTAGAAAGAGTTAGTCTACTAGAATAGTTTGAGAACACTTCACATCATTCCTTTTGACTTTCTAATTAAAAAGATCATCATCCTCTCTCTTAGTATGCCCACTATGTTAGTCCTGTGAAAGAGTTAAGAAAAGATTTTTACTCGAGAAGGAGTGAGTTTATAATCCAACTAATGTAAGGAGCTTTCCTTAGTTTAATTACCATCATTTTTGATCTATAACTCCTTCTTTATCACGCTTTCAAGTAAGGGAGTGAATGGTATTCTTGATCCTCATATTGAAAATTAAATTTCTCTTAGTAATCCATACATTAGGAATTGAGTGGGGAAGTGAGCTCTATTCTAACCCCTAAGTCTTGCTCCACCACCTAGGGAATAGGATATCTTTTCCTTTCAATTCAACTTGAGAGTTAGATCTTCTTCAAGACTAGCTAACTAATAAGCTATTTCAGTGAGATAAAAAAGGCTTCAGTTTGAATCAAATTCTTTTCTTATTTTCTTCATGATGTGAATGTAGAATTTTCTATTTTAGAGATCTCAAGCATAGCCTAGGCTTTCCTGGAATGGACCAAAGCTAGCTTGAAAGATGCTTACCAATATTTTTCTTAGTGATTTAACTAAAAGCCTTATGATGGGGTTGACTCTCGAAGGGGTGCTGAGGAAGGCTCAATCGCTAAGCACTTAATATAGTTTCATCATACCCAATATTCCAAGGCCATGGCCAAAAGTGGTAAAAAATTCAAAGTGTGAAAGAGTAAATAGAAAAAAGGCCAAGCATTGAGCTCATAAGGCTTCCTTGTAAATAAGTTAAAATGAACTATAAGAAAGTTACATTTTGGGCTAGCTTATGCTTATACCTTTTTACCTTTTCCTTGTAAGTCAAAATAACATCTTTCATTTTGGTTTTTAAGCAAGGAGCTACAAAAGAGGATTATAAGATAACTAAGGTAAATAAGATCCCATTGTAAATATTCTATTATGATGTTCCCTCTACCTTACAGGTTAATCACAAAGGAAGCTTTCTAGGTAGAGCTACTATAAGATAAGCTCTTTTTCCATTTAGTTTAAAGAGAGTAGCTTTCCACAATCTAGGTTTTTATGGTTTGCTATTTCTTTCCTCTAATGACTAAATGTAAAGCCGACTAAAATGTCTCTTTAAAGAACGGCTTTATTCACAAGAAACTTCAGAAAGGATCAACTGCTCCATTTATAATCCCACCACTCACCCAAGCAAGTTTAGGAGTTCAAGTGCTATAGATTAGCTACTTGAAGCCTAATTGCTAGTCACTTCCACCAAATATATATTGTTTTTGTTTTCTTTGTGTACGTAAATCTAATTTCTTATTACTATTGAATCTGTATAAGACTTTCAAATGAGAAAATAAGATGAAGAGTATGGTAGAGTTGGATGAACTTCTTAGTCTTGGGGTTTGTTAGATTCTCTTTTTTTATATGATCTTTAACATTAAAATGGACATATGAGGCCCTTTATTTATAGACGTTTAGTTCTTCTTCTAGGCTCAATTATGGATGAGAGGCTACGACCTTTTTTACTATGTTTTCAAGTGTAGAAGGCCCATTAAAAATGATTCCTTCACTCCTCTCCCTACAATTGCATAAGCTCCTAAGTATAGCCTTATAAAAGGGCCATATCCTATTGAAAAGGAAGTGAAAGGGACCCTTTTTCAGTGAAAACCTTTTATTTCATTAAGGCAAGAGAGGATCTTTATTTTAGGACTACATACGCTAATTAAGACCCTAAGGGAAGTAAAGAAGCAAAAGCTAGATCGACTCTAAAGTTTAGTGCATGTACTTGCATTTTTCTTAGAGTGGATTGAGGAAGAAGTGGAACTCTGATGATAATGTAGTCTTGCCCTTGAAGGAGAAAGGGCTAATATATCCTTAAAATAAGCTGGATCTTTTAGAGTTAGATCAACTATAGTAGCCACTTACTTCAATTGAAAAACTCTATTGATACATATGTCATATAAAATGTGATAGCAATTTCTAACTTAAAAACTACTAGTTTATTAAGAAGTAGAGCCAACTGTAACATCTTACTAGAAAGATTAGTTACATTCTGCAAAGAATGGAATGTATATTCTATAACAAGAAGGTTACTTGATTTGATTATACTTTTTTGAGAGAAAGGCATAAGGACTCTATACAAAGAATCTATGTCATCTGAAAAGAGTGAAAGCCACTTAAGCCACAAGAGAGTGTAAAGCCACTTGACTAATAAGGTTAAGGCCTCCTTAAAAGATAGTTTCATAGAAGGGAGTTTTTCCATTTTCTAAGGAAAGAAAAGATTTATATATGTAACATGAATTTCCTAATTAATAGGTTATACCATTCCTGATAAAAGAATTGAATGTATTAACATTTATTTTACTAATTTAATTAAGAAACGCCTTAAGGAGAGAAGATCCCTTCACTTTAGTAATGGTATTCAAGTCTCATGGATTTCATTTGATAAGATAAAGGGACCACTCACCATTAAAATCTGGACTTTATACAAGAACTAGAATAAGGCTCGTGAAGAAGACTAAAAGGTCTCTCTTTTGAGGTTTTGAAGTGGTGGTTTTAGCCTACTTCAAGGACTTAGATCATATGGAAAGATTGATAGATCATGAAGATCTTCAATCTCTCTTTGGTCATATGATCTCCATTATCAACTCTCGAGAGTTTTACAACTTTCTTGGTAATGCATTTGTTAGTATATGAAATGTTCTTTAGGATCCTTTTATTCAATTTTCTTCCAATGACAACAATGAAAAGTTGTCAAAGATTAGTCAATCTTGTAATTCAGATTCCCTCTCTTGTCCACTCCTCAATGAAAAGTTGATAGAGTTGTACGAAAGTTTACCAAAATGATGTGTAGGAAGTTAAGGGTAGTCTATTGAGGGAGGAAGGAAGAGATGTATTTTTGCCATTGGATTGGGTAACCAACAGCTACTCACTCTCCTTCATAAGTGGTTAATGTCAATCTTATGCTCTATCCTAGTGGATATTTGACCAACTCATACCACTTTGGCATCTCCAAGGGGCTGTTGAATATGAACATGTTGATCTCAAGGTAGCCATAGATAGGTAGTCTATTGAGCTTGAACGAAATTTGCTTTAAATATTGTTTGGTCCCCATTATGCATGATCTATCATAGATCACCTTGCTTGGTTAGCCTTTAATAGCCATCCTTATTGCTAAGGTTTCCATTCCTTTTCTTGGTTAAGCTTTTTTTATTTAAAATATAGATAACAGGTCTTTTTCAAGGCTATTTGATGTAAGACACTAATTTCTATACCTCCTCTCCATATGCAGGAGTTAAGAAGTTATTTTGTAGGTAATAATGGTGTATCCAAGGCTTGGAGTATCGAAGGCAAAATTGAGTGTAAGTGTATAAAGGCAAGAATTTATTAGTGCATTTGCTCTTCGATCTACTACTCTATTCAAGCCACTTCTTTCAGCTTTAGTATTGGATAAGGGCCATTTTTTCACTTAGAGTCAACAGTATGATTTAACTTACCATAACTTGAAAAAGAAATTCAATTTCTTGAAATGCTTGGCCTTATCCGATTGGTAACTAAAAACTTGGCTTAGATTGATTGCTAAAATATTTTCTTAAGGTGGAATTACACTTCCATTCTATATAAGTATAGGTGACCCTTATGCTAAAAACTTTATTTTGAAAGCAAAACGGAAATCAAAGTTAGAGATGTCTTTAGTAATACTAACAATGTAAGGTCAACGTTTAGCATATGGAAATTCCTTGTTGAGATGATTGATGACACTAGGCAACCTCTCAATCAAATTGTCCCAATAAAGTGATTCAAAGCATCTTTAGATTGACTTGCCTGTTTAGCTTGCTCTCTCTTTGAATGTACACAATTAAAAAAAAGGGCTAATAGTGCCTAGTTTTAATGATACAATAGAAATTACACAAGAATAAGACCATAGATATCCATTTACAGGTTTTACTCCTAGGTATATACACTATTCCAATAACAATGCTTTTGTGCAATGAGACCTATTACGAATGAGTTCAAAAAAGACTACAGTTTAGTTTGAGTAAACATGAAAGTGGGCAGCATCCTAGATTTGCTAGGCCTTAATCTCATAGGTTTTGATATTGGTGAGGAAGCTATTCTCTATTTGGGATAGTAGATTTCTTCTTAAAAGTGTTACACACCACTACCTAGGGCCTTCTCTCCTTACCCTATGGTCCTTTTTTTATTTATTTTAAAAGTACCCTTGCTTCCTCAGTAAGGTCTGGGCCTTTCATGATTAGGCTATTTCTTTCCTTCTCTTAGCTAGTATTTCTTTATGTTGTTTATCTCCTTTCTTCATAACTATAGGGAACATGTTTATCATAGTTAATGCTCCACTTGGGATAGGTTCCTCTTTGCTTAATTTGGTCTATTCTAGCAAAACAAAGTCTAGTTTTCTTCGTCTCTAGCTTTAATTGCATTGTATGACTAAGAAACTTTGAGATGCAATGAGGCTGTGCTACTTAGAGAGTAACTTATCAAAGAGTCTTTATTTACTAAAGTATATATAACCATGAAGCCAGCAAGTTTTATAGAAAAGCTTTAAGCTTATTTGAGTATTATATATTGTAGTAGAGATTCTTGACATTTTGATCCTCAGTGCATCTTGCTAAAGACAAAAGAAAAGTATATTTATGGGACCTAATGAATAACTAGAGCCATTAGTGTTTGTTGATATGCTCAAACATGTAAAGGAAAAATTTAAGATTGAGCTGAGCTTATGGATGCATTCAAAATCTTAGAGTGCATTAGCTATAATATACTATTTTAATACAACAACAACTCCTTGCATTGACTAACATCATGAAACCCCTGATTAGGCAAGATTTTTTTGATATAAGTGGATTTCTTTTTTATATAAGCCTTCATTATGGGTTTTTTAGTTTTGAGTGGATTAGCATGAAACTTTTCCTTGTCCTACTTTTTCACTCATTCACGATCAAATATTTTGCCATGCCTTTTGACTTGAAGGAAGTCGCATCCTTCTTTTGTGACTTTAGGTGGTCAAGATTTCATCATTTTTCTAGTATTGATAGGTGCATCACGTCATCTACAGCCTTTTATCCTACCTATTTTTGGCTTTCCTAGTATTACTACCCTTTGTGTACCCTCTTTAGATTAAGAGCCCTTACATTCAAATCCTTCTTCTCATCTGAATGTTTACCCCAATTTTTTATGTCCCTTACTAATGAATGCAATTTATACATAATCTATATCCTTTTATACTTTGTCTTTTGTCTTGTTTGTCATGTTTATGTACTTAATTGGACACTTAGGAATGGTTTTGTGGTGTGATAAGATTCATTGCTTAATTGAATTTATTTGGTAAATTTACACTATTTCTAACTATCTTAGGTTTTCAGGCATATCTAGAGTTTTGGACCTCAATTTTGGATGGTTCTTATGTATTTAGAAAGCTAAGAGAAGTATCTAAAAATTATATTAGAGTCCCTAACCGAATTCAACCATTTTAAAGGCCAAACAAAGCTCCCAAGTTGGTGTAGAGTACTATGTTGTGACCCAGAACTCGATCTAGTGTTTTCATCACAAGTGGACCTCTAAAAATCATTTCAGTGCAAACTGAAGCCATAGGATAACTAAGATCGACCTAAAAAACTTTCATGAGGGATGGAGGGTGAACTACACCATTTTGATTTAATTACGTGGTTGTGAACTTGAGTGTTTAAATCTATCATGGGTTGGACTGCTCTAAAAGTTGTCTTCATGTTACGCCTATAACTTCAGCTAGAGACCAAGTTTTTATGCAAGGTCAAGGAAATTGGAAAGCTAAGTGATATACCTATATTTGATATGTAGAGTGTCACATTCAAATAGGCCTATTTCCAACTCTCAACCACAACCCAACTAAGAGGCATTGCATTAAGCCTCTCTTGTAATATCTTTTACACTTTTTTTTAGTATTTTCTCTAAGCTTAAGGAGAAGAGGAGCCTTTCTAGTACAAGACTATAGCCCCAAATGCTATATACTTTTTCTTTTATTTTTGCATTTTATTTTCCATTAATGTGTAACTAAATTCTTATGTCAATCTAAGGGAATTTCTACACCAATTCTTTCTTGATTATGAGACTTGATCTTATTTTCAATTTACTCATAATTTAATTCTTTTGATTCCCTAATTTTATATCATACAATTAACATAGATGATTAGTTAATAAGATCTATCAATTAATTATTCATTATGGTCTAATGCTAGCAAAATTTCCATAGGCAATTTTTGGTTATTTGTAGCTGTTTTGTTAAAGCAGCAATAAGGGTTTGATTTGCTACAAGGGTGAGTCATTCTTCCTAGGTAATTAGAGGTAGATAATTAGGTTTCTACTGGGGTGATTCAATCAATTAGAACTAGTTTTTTCAAAACTTAAAGCTATTGATAAGTTGTTAAAGTGTCGGGCTTTAATTTACTTGGCAAAAATAGCCAATTAGGTGCTAGACTTTAAGGGGAAATTAACAAAGATTAATTAGGTAGTAGGCTTAATTAATATATTGGCTAGATGATTAAAATGGGAGTGAAACAATAGAGTCAATAATCAATCAATGAATTGGTTATAAGAGCCTTTTGCATTAAGTCATTATTAATCTAAATTCCTTTTATTGTTGATTTTTGTCTTGCTTTGCAAGCAACCTATTTGGTTCAATCCTTATTAGTAATTAGGTAGCTAACCCCCCTGTTCATACTATAACACATATAAAATAGATGGTTAGTCTTTGTGAAGTTGACCTAAACTCATCCTAGCTACCAACTTTTATGGTTTAGTACTATTTTTGCTTGGTTTTGATAGTTGTCATATTTTGGTGTCATTACTAGGGATTGGATAATTTATTTTAGTGAATTTTTTTTCATATATAGTGTTAGGACATCAACGTAGTATTAAGCTTTAAATTTAGCCCTTATGTCCCCTATTTTTGCCTAGTTTTCTTAGGTTTTTGGTGTTTCTAATAATATTCAGAATTAGATGCTCAAATTTGAAAGATCATCATTTTTTGATCTTCTATGCAATACTCATATTATTGTAAGAGCCCTCTCTCTTTTTGCTAAATTCCTTCATCTTCACTGGTTTTTCCATTTTATTAGTATTTTTTGAATTTTTTCCTACTTTTGCATTTCTATTCTTGTGGATTTTGACTACCTATCAAGCTTTTTTGTGCATGACTTCATCCTCTCATATTTATAAGCTAATACATGATTTAAAGATTAAAAGAAACTTGCAAGAATTAAGAAGAGTGAGTAGACACCAATTTCGCCTACCTTAGAACCCATAAACAAGATCAAATTCAATACCATCCTCTCCAAGTGTAGGCACTACAATGGACTTGTTTTGTACAAGTTCCTCGCTTCCTTCCAGCATGGAGAACATAGCATTTTAGCATTTGAAGGAGTTCGCTACCCCCAACCTCAACTAACAATCCTTATGCATTAACTACCATAAAATTGAGGCTACATTAGAGCTAAAGTCTGGTCTAATCTACATATTGCCTACATTTCATAGGCTAGTTAGGGAAGATTCTCACAAGCAATTAAAAGAGTTCCATATTGTCTACTCAACCATGAAACCCTAATGCATCTTAGAAGAGCAGATAAAATTGAAAGCATTTCCTTTCTTTCTGGCTAATTCAACCAAGGACTGACTTTAGTAGACTTTTCCTTGAGAGATGCTTCCCTACTTCTAAAGTTGCCAATATCAAGAAGGAGATTTATAGCATCAGGCAACAATTTGGAGATACCTTATATGAGTACTAGGAGAGACTCAAGAGACCATGTGTATGCTTCCCCTATCATCAAATCAATGATTGATTCTTTATCTAGTATTTCTATAAAGGCCTCCTCCCAATGGATAGAAATATGATCGATGCAGCAAATGGAGGAGCCTTAGTAGACAAAACCTTTAATGTTGCATGGATACTGATATCCAACATGGCTATAAACTTAAAGTAGTTTGGCAGTAGATTAGAATATCTATGAAGAGAGTCAATGAGTTGCATGCATCCAACCTAAAGGGACAAATGCCAAACCTAACTTATACGGTTTAGCAACTTATGCGACAAAAATGAGTGGCATAATTGTATGGCATCTGCTCAGCTCTTAGACATAGCATTGAGACTTATCCAACTTTTTTCTAGAAGGCTGACCCTTTCTAGTGAGTCCAAGCCATGGGGAGATTTCCAAAAAATAGTAAAAGATTCCCAAACCAGGCCCAACATGCATATAATCCCTATTCCAACACATATTGCTGGGTTTCAATATGGCAAGCATAATGAAAAATTAAAATTTTTTTGAAACCCACTAAGGATCCATGTGCAAAACATAAACCATTTGGTTAAGATAATATCTCATAGTGTTGCATTTAATGCAGAAAGCAGCAACACTAATTCCATCTTCTTATGATGTTGCAATTGAAGTACAATGTAGCAACACAGTTTCACCTCCTTGATTCTACAGTTAGATGAGAAATAGCAACACAAATTACATCTTCTTGATGTTACGACTGGATGTGATGTTATGGTTGGATGCAAAAAAATCACCAACACAAATTAAAAAATCTATGTCTCTATGGTATCTGTACACGAGGAAGACAAAACTCTGATCTACCAGATGGAGTAACTTCCCTCACTGCATCTCTACTAGAAAATGGCCCTTTCTCTTTCTAAGATCTCTCAATGGTTTTTCTGAATTTTTTTTAATGCAATTGGCTTCTCATTAATCCCTTAAATGTTATATTTATAACACAAGGGTTTAGTGAGAAAAGACCTAGGCCCAATTGAACTAAAAGTCTTAGTCCTAGCCCAACTGAGAGTCCTAGTCCAACAGAAAGTGTGGAAAGACTTATGGACTTAAGTTATTGACTTAGTTTAACTATTGTCAATAATTAAGCCCAATGTAATATAATCCAATATTATATTATACTAGGCTATATTTCAAGAATCTTTTAATTCAATTAAGAATCCTAATTATATTACATTAATTCCAATTTTGTTATACTCTTTATGTGTGATGTTGTAGGTTCTTATTATGTTGGCAATGATACAAAAAATAATGTAATTTTAGCATCATATATAGTGAGTGATATCTAGCAATACATCACTATCACCCAAGTAATAAGAATGTCAGTGATTCAATATACCTGAATAGTGACCAATGTTCTATGTATCTTAGTCCCTTTTGTTCGAATATCTAGGTTGAACTTGAGGCATGGAATGTGTCATCCTCTTAATAATTCAATCTATGCATCATGATCCCTGAGTGACTAATTCAAAACAAATGAATCAATATCACATATTGATCCATTTGAGCACGTCCATACATTTCCTAGTCCCACTCAATTAAGGGGCCCATGGATATTACTCCTCCTAAGAAGGAGGGACAAAATCCCATCTAGATCACACATATCCCTCCACTTGATTTATGATATACCTAATAATTGCCTTTTAGGCCACCCTTTTAAAGGAAACATTAGATAACGTCAAAGTAAATAACTCCTCATGTAGGGAGCCATAGTGATTTTAGGTCAAGGACTTTATACGTTATGGTCATTATAAGAATTGCTTTTTACACATAACCATCCATGTAGCATTCCTATAATGGGTCGATCCAGCACACTTTGTTCTCTAACATGTACCCATGTAATGACTTGATGTCTCTCCATGACCTTTTGGTCATTAGTCATCATACATACTAGTCTTGCTGCATTATTACTATCCTAGTTCACAATAATACTTGACTATGGATATTTTAAGAATAACAAATTATTCTAGGGACTATCATGTCCCTAATTAAGTAGTATAAGGATTTAAAGAGTGGTAGACAATTTATAAAGCGGAACTTCAATTTAGATCTTGCCTTTATCTCGTTGGAGACGTAGTATACAATCTTTGTTTATCTGTCACTTGAGTAGTAATCAAATAATCAATTCTTGTGATAGAAATGATTTAGTTTTTAGCAGAATATATGAGTTGATATAGATTGAAATAACCAGAGCTTAAAGTAAAATTGAAGCACAGGGTTTTTAAAGTGGTTCAACTTAAATTGAAATCGCAATTCAAGTTTACTCCACTTGATCTTCCTTAATCGAAAGATATTTTCAATTAATCATAAAAACATCAGGATTACCAGGCTTCTGAATTGCCAGTTTACAATAAACCACAAGAATTAATAGGTATCTTGCTAACCTAGAAGAATTTAACACAGGCTCTCCTAAACCTAAGAAAATACATAACATTTGATAGGTACTTGCTAACTTATACAAGATTTTTAAATCCCTAGAAATCTCAAAATAAAATCAGGATTTAAGAAGGTAAGAGATACAATACCAGTGTTTAAGATGTAAATCTTAAACA
>JANHAO010013314.1:0-15909 GCA_026873985.1 Saraca asoca
ATCAGGTACCCAAAAAAAAATGATGTCAAAAGCTGTTCTTTGGCTGGAAAACCATTTTTTTTTTCAGTTTCAACCACTTAGCGACTGAAATTGTCACCGAAAATTCGATCGCTGAGTTCTTTTGCGACCGAAGTTGCGGCTCTGAAAATTTTTTATTTCGGTAGTTACCATTTAGCGACCGAAATTGTCACCGACATTTCAGTCGCCAAATAAATCAGCCACCGAACATTTCGGTCGCAAGATTTGGACATCGAATCAGCCACCGAAAAATTTGGTAGCTAAAACACAACTGGCGACCAAACTTCGGAAGTTCTTTGCCACCGACATATGTAGTAGCTGTTTCGGTCGCTGAATTCAGCGACCGAAACCCCCGGTCGCTGGTTGGGCTGCGACTAAGGTTTTAGCTACTGATGGTATACGGTCGCTGTTCGGTCGCAAATATAATCTGCGATCGAAATGTATATGTTAGCGACCGAAATTTTCGGTCGCTAAAAACAATTTTTTTTGTAGTGATAATACACAATCATAATTCAATTAAAACCCCCCTTATTACTCTAATCCCACTTTATTCTACATAAACCTAGCCTCTTCCTCACAGCACCCCCTTATACCCCTCCGCCATATTTGGAACTTGTAGATCTAGGATCCGGTTCATAATTTCCTACCATAACCCATCATTCTCATATCAAGTCTCAAAGACTGCTAGGTATTCAATCATTCCATTCTTATAATAAATATCTCATCACTTTCATATCAACATATTTCATCATCATTCATGATATTGTGTACGATTTCATGTCTCACATACATAATCAAGATTTTCATCATATACTTATTCATTGTAATGATTATAGTTTCAACAATCATAATTTCACAATATCACCTTTCTACAATTATAGACATTCTTGACCATTGCAATGCTTTCTCAACTCATATTTGCATTCTTTTCTATACTCATTGTTTAGAAATGATTGCATACACATCCATTGTATTCATCAAAGTTATCTTATAAACCAATCTCTTAGAATATTACATTTGCCATATATATTTAATTGGACTTTCTATAGTCTTGAATCAAAGAAATAAAATATGGTTTCAAGTAAGGGAAAATGGAATTAAATAAATAATTTTTTTTTTGCTAAAAGTGCGATCAGAATCCTGAGTGAACTCATTAAAGAAAAATAACTAGGGTCATGCATGATCAAAATCAAAAAATAGAGCAAGGATGGTCAATTCAACTCGTAAAATTCTAGTTCAAAATTTGATTCAAATCGGTCAAGAAAGACTATTGGGTTTTTGTGAGCATGATCGTGGGTTTAGTTCAAAATGGTGCAATTTGACTTGCACAAGCATATTTTACATATTAACAGTAGAAAAATAGGAGAACTCATTTCTAACATAAAGACATCCTATAGGATCTTATTATCCCATATTTTTGGAAGCATAAACAAGCACAAACTTAACTATTTCAGCCTCATAGTCATTATCATCCCAACAATCCACTTAATCATCAAGTTTCATCATATCATCACAAAACCTATTTTTACTCATTTGCACCACAAATCAATATATCTCAAGCAAGAATCATGCCATAATTCATAAGAATGGTAAGTATTACTTGCCTTGACAGCTTGAACATAAGAAACTGCAACTATTTCACCAAAATGTTCTATGCTCTTCAAAATAAAAAATAAGAGCATATTAGTTTATAATCCTTTTTCCACAGGTTTCTCTCATTAACTAATTGTATATAATTAAATTATGATTTTTATATCATGAATAAAGTTATATCTAGTAGATTTGAGCTTCAAAACATCAGAAAAATTGATTTGATTAATAGGTTGAATAGTACCATGAATAGTGATGAAAACTTAAAAGAATTCATAACTTGAGTTATACTTTGTGAATTAATATAATTTTGATGTCAAAATAAAGAGAAAGAAGAGAGGATTTAAAAATAAAAATTTGAGAAAATAACAAGAAAAGTTAGAGAGCTTACTTGTAGAAAGAGTGTGAAGGTAGAGAGAAAAAGTGAAAACTTGCAGAAGAAGATGAGAGTTTTGCATGGGTAGTATATGCATGTAGGAAGGCTTCAATGAGAAAGTGAGCTGGCTAGAAGAGGGGCAATTTGGGAAAAAAATAAGTTAATTTCTCACTATTTACAAGTTGACCACTTTTCTCTTTCCTTATTTCTTCCATTTGAGCTCAAATTTAACACACTTATCAATTTTCAAAGATTGTAAAATTTTAATACAAATTAGTTAAATTAAATGCCTTCATAAGGACTATAATTTTATGCTCATTTGATATCTACAACCCTTGTTTCAAATTTCTAAAGTTTTTTGGAAATAAAATTTCAAAATTACAATTTTTGTTCCTTGAACATTCTTGATCAACTTTTTCAACTTCTAAGGGTTTCATAAAATCCATATAATCAATTTCTACTATTCTTGGTTTTCTCATCACCTAAAATTTATAGTTTTGAAATTCTTAAAAAAAATTTGAATTCATCTTTTCAAATTTTTTGAAAAACCATTTTATTGACAAAATATGTTTTCAAAAAATTTAGAATGTTACACTAAATTAGCTTGCCTGACTTATAACTTTGATGCAGCTCCATGGCATTTGCCTTATAGTAGAAAATGGTGTTTTTGGGGCATTGTTGTTTTCTTAGAGCAAATCATAGATTTTGGTTGATGTGATTTTGTTTTGATAGGTAGAAAAGTTTAGGAACCCTCCAAAATCACTATCTGGAATAGAAATCTTCAAAAAAGTAGAGAACATTAATGTTATATTTGGAAAGTTAGTAAAAGGGGATGCTAAAGGAAAGTGAGCTTGTTCAAATAACAGTGAAGTGGACTCCCAACAATGGAAGAAGAACTCTATATTCTTCCAACTTCCATATTGGAAGACTAACATATTGCATCATAATCTTGATGTCATGCATATTGAGAAAAATATGTGACAATTCTTAGTCCCAAAATAATGATCTTTCCCTTTAGATTGTTTGATCTAGATTGTCATTTAATTAAAACTTAGTCAAAGACTTTAAATTCTTTTTACAAATACTCTTTAGATTTAAATTGGATTCTAATAACAGTGGAAGCCTTTAAAGAAAATAATTAGAATGAGTTTATTGGATAATCAAGATGTAATTGGAGTCATTGACTTAGATGTAGAGCAATTCATCAAATATAGAATGTGCAGAATTTCAAAAATGCAGAAATAGTTAAACCAAAAATGTAGTAAAGATAAAGTGCAAAAACATAAAGAACAATAAAGAACTCCAAGATTTTTAAAGTGGTTTAACTTTAATTGAAATTGTAATTGAAGTCTACATCTACTGGATCAATCCTCAACTGGATGACCACTTTTAATAACAACCATAAGAATTAACTGGGCTTCTGCACACCAGTTTATACACAAGATTTGACTAGGCTCTTGCTAACCTAGAACACTGCAAGATTTAAGTGAGCTCTTGCCAACCTTTTACATAAGATTTGACTGAGCTCTTACTAATCTAAATACAAAAATTCTTTTATCTTTTATAGACTATGATCAACCTCATAACCTAGAAGATAGTCCAAGAATTCAATACAACTTCAACTAGCTATGATCAACCTCATAACTAAAGAAGATGCAAAGGGAAAATTAACTTTTTCCTTTGTATCTCATATTTCTATCAACCTAGAAATCTAAAAAGAAAACAAGAATTAGAGGTAGAAATACAATACTCTACAATTGGGATGAAAATCTCAATTATCTAATGTATGTTCTTCACAAATTTGTTCTAAGAATGATTAAATAGATGAAATCTAATGAGGTAGTGATAGATCAGTTTTAAGCTCTGAGCTTCTCGATTTTTTGTAGTAAATGATTTGAAAAACTATTATGAAAGTTAAATTTGAAATGAGACTTAGGATATTTATAGTGTGTTGTAACTGACATTTAAAAAATAACTAACTTTCAATCTACAAATCGATTCAAAGTGGTTACTAACTAATGAATCAATTTGTCGATAAAGATTATCAAGAACTTCTTGATCGAATTAATGCATGAATCGATTTAAGCTATAATGTAAAATGTCATGAATTGATTACATAATCAATTCAGAAATATTTCAAACCTTTGATAAAACAAATTTTCAAAACAATTGCTCATGAATTGATTGAAGTTCATTCCACAAGTTTTCGAAACCTTCTGTTGATGGTTTAAATATTTTATACAAGAAACATACATCAAACTCACATTTATCTATTTTATTGTTTCACATTGTCCTAAATTTTTAATTTATGTTCTATAGTTGCCTTAAGTTGAGGTTGAGCTAGAGAAGACTTATTTCCATAAAAGGCTCTAAAGGTAAATTATAATTCTTTCTGATCTTTGCTAGCTTTGAAACCTCCTCTATGCTCCTACATCCTTATATGTAGTAATATTAAGACTTTTCCTTAAGTAACAAGGATTAAAATAGGAACTACAACTCCAATATCAAAAGAATACCCACTACAAGTCTAGAACTCAATTCATTGTACAACGCACAAATAATTTTCAAGGTAAAACAAAGTCTCGAATTACTAATCAGTCTCACAGATAAAAAGAAGAAGTCACATATTGATAAAACTCAAACATATACTAAACAATAGCATTTGAGATAAAAAGGAGATGCAAAATAAAAATAAAATCTAGCCTAAAAGACCACTAAAGGGAGTCATCCTTTCTCAAAAAACTAATCTTGGCATTTTTCCCTACTCCAATTGTTCAAGATTTCTAATTTTTCAAACCAAAATCCCAAAAGCACAAAATTGTAGTTCCTTTTTAACAAAACTCAATTGTCAAACACTTTTATTAGATAACTTCCTTTTTAATTATTGAGGCACAACATAACTTATAAGCAATTTCTAACATTACCTGTATAACATTAGGAATAATTTAGCTAACCAAGGAGAAACAGAGGAGCATGTATGAATTAGCATCATAGAATATGCACTTTTTAAAATTACTTTCAAACTACAATTAAGTAAAGATTCACCATCTTATCATACATGTTAAAAGGAACATTTTCAAATTGGCTAGTTATGGAGGAACAAAGAAGCATTATTGCTAGTGATATTTTCTCCTTAAATCAACTTTTATAGGAAAGACATAGTAAAATCTAGTGGCAATCTTAACACTATGAGCATAACTTCTCTTAGTGTATGACACTATAGAAATTTGTAATAAGCAACTTATAAATTAGTTAGCATAATTGGTAACAATTATATCACATGTTTTATAGCCTTCCATTACAAAATAATGAAGCACTTGATGAATTAGAACATACATGATTTTTGTTTAAAGGAATGGTTTACTTCTAAGGTTAACCATGCAAGACGTTTGAATCCATGTTTTCTAAACAAGTCAGAATCACTTTAAGCACAACATATAGATGACTAGTTATCAATCATTAAAAATTACTTGGGAACCACCAAAATTTATATAAGCAAATTTTATAATGACTAATATAAATGTAACTCTGAAATAGGTATCTAGAAGTAGCTAGGCACTAATTCAAGACAATGGACAGTAAAGTAAAATTCGTACTAGGAAGTTGAATCAATGCCTAGCAAAGTTTGTGATTCTTTTAGGTCTCTACAATTTTCTATGTAGTAATACATTCAGATAAGATGTGAAATAGGTATACCAGTTATATTGAGAACAAATCACCTTACAAATTTGGAATAAAGCATGGTATCCATGTTACTATCATTTGAAGAATATCTAGGGACAATAAATTGGATATGACTGGAGAAAGTAATGTGAAAAAGAAGAAATTTAAATAAAAAAAGAACATATTTAGACTCAACTACCACTACTAATGAAAGAAGCATAAAAAGGAGAAAGAATAATGGGATGAATGAAAAGACAAGCATACTTGCAAGTGATTACACTTGACAACACCCTTAACTCTGAAATTGATTTGGAAGTTAAACGAGAAAAGAGAAAATCTAGGGTTTAGGGTTGAATTTGATTGGAACTTGGAATCAAGCTCTTTATCCTTCAGGAGCTTTTGGTAATATTTGGTCACTGCCACACATCCCATGGTGGTGTAAAGCTTCCTTCGTCTTCATCACCTTTTTTCTCTAAGAACCGTGCATTCTCAAGAACTGAATCAAAGATAGGAGTAACTATTGTATCAAAATCTCTTTTTTATTATTGAAAGTTAAAGATTTTACATCAAAAACAATTTTTTTGTTGCAAAAAAAAATAAATTTTGCACCAATAATAGGCTATTGTTGTAAATATTGTATTTTTTCTCACATTTTGCAACAAAATATTTTGATTTAAAAAAACATACAATTTGCAACAAAATTCAGATGTTGATGCGATTTTGTTGACGCAAAATCCACTATTTCTTGTAGTGGTAATTTTTAATTATTTTTTATTGTGATAAATATTTATTATATATTTATCTCTTTTTAATTAATTTAAATATATTTTTAATAAAATAAAATTATGGCATTTTCTAAAAAATACTATAATGTGCTTACTAGATGTTTATAGTCTCTGCTCTCTTTAGTTACACTCTAGAAAGGTTCACTACCTTGTAAAATTTAAGAATAAATATTAAAAGTTAGTAATAATTATTTTGTACCTAAATAAAATAAGAGATTGTGAAATATAATGCAATGTGGGATTTTTTTTAATGATCAATATTAATGCATATTGTTTAGCACTTCATAATGGATTGATTATATATTTTGCAAATAATTATTTTAAGATCATTTCAATATTACTTTTGGGCATGATTTTAATATCCTAAGCCTTTTTGGAAGACTTATGAATTAATATGGATAATCATCACCAAAATAAAATTATTCATGTTGATTTATAAGTTCTTTGAGCTATAAATATTTATAGGATTATTTTCTAATTATTCTATACAATTACCTGCCTAAAGGGGGTTGTTGTGTGTTTTAATTAGAATTTTTTTTATTCAAGCGTTACTAGTTCTAGAGATATTTTATTATTGGAAATTCATCTATCAAAGGGGATGAATTTTTAATATTACAGTATTATATTGGTTGGGTTCATTAGGAGGGTCACATATTGCATTCTTAGCCTAAAGTGGAGGATGTAATGATGTATTATATATGTATACTTCTAACTGTTGTTGTTGTCATATATACCCATGAACTAACATTATCTTTTTATAGTCACTTTTGCTTTAAATAACAACACTGTGACCATTGAACTTTTGAATGGCACAAACTATAAGAGATGGAAGTATGATATCAAGTTTGCTCTTGGGGTAATAGATGTTGATTTGGCTTTACATGAGCAAGAGCCACCAGTGCCCACTACTAAAAGTACTCCACAACAAAAAGAGTATTATGACAAATGAGAAAGATCCAATAGACTTAGCCTTTCTGTCATTAAGAAGTTTGTGCTTAAACATTTGTTGACTAGTTTTTTCGAGACTGACAAAGCCAAAGAGTTATTTGATGCTATAGGGCAAAGGTATCAGGTATCTGACAATGCTAAGTTTATATGTCTAATGAAGGAATTGATGACCATGTGGTACGATAATGTTAGGAGTGTAAGAGAATTTATAATTAAGATGGTTCATCTTCTAACCAAATTAAAAGCTTTGAAAATTTATTTGCCTAACTTTTTCCTTTTCCTACATGTCTTAAATTCCTTGCCACCAGAATTTAGTCAAATCAAAAAAACTTACAACACCCTGAGTGTACCTTATAATATAAATAAGCTTATCAACAAATATGTTGCTAAGGAAGAGAAGCTTAAGAAGAGAATAGTTAAATGAGCTTTTTCACCCAGGTAAAGTCAATAAACAATAAGAAATTATCCAACAAGAAAAAGAAACCTAGATCTCATGCTCCAAAGAACAATCCTCATAACTCTTAAGAGTCCCAAAGGCATGGTAACGATGATAAAGATAATGCTGGTCATAAACCACAAGTGGGAGTTCTTAAGAGTTTCATTAGAAAAATGTGGTATGTTATCGTTACTGTTAAAAGGGATATATGAGGAATGAATGTTTTAGGTTCAAGTCTTGGTTAGAGAATAAGAAGAATAAAGAGGAAGGTACACTTCTAACTTTAGCCTATTTTGAGTCAAATTTAGTTCATGTCCTAGTAAATCCTTGGTAGTTTGATAGTGATTCCACAACACACATTAGTGTTACCTTACAAGGGTTCGTATGCAAGTAGAAACCAAATGAAAGAAAGTCCAAGCTTAGAGTGGGAAATAATCTAGAAGTGGAAGTAGAATCTATAAAGGATGTTATTTCACATTTGGAAAACCTTGTTGAAATCACTTTGAATCATATTTTCTATGTACCTTTTTTTAGACGTAATTTGGTTTTGATTTCATTTTTAGACAATATTGGATATAAATTTTTTTATGCAATGGAAAGATTGATATTTTGTTAAATTTTGAATCCATTGGTTTTGTTATTTTTTATAATGGTCTGTATAAATTACTTTTGGCTTCTGATAGTCCTTATACTTCCCTAAATGTTGAAAATTGCATTTCAAAGTGGTCTAGAATTAGGGAAAGATCATTAGTATTGTGGCATAAGTGTTTAGGACATAAATCTAGGGAATGGGTGGAAAGGTTGATTAGAGAGGATATTCTTCCTTCCCTAGATTTTGATGGTGTGGAGATTTGTGTTGACTACATTAAGGGTAAATTAACTAACACACCGATATTTCTGGACCATATTCTCCCACTATTTTTGGTTGTCAATATTTTATCATATTTATTGATGACTTTTCTCAATATGGCTATCTTTGGTTAATAAAAGAGAAATCTAATGCTCTTGAAAAATTTAAATTCTCAAAATTGAAGTTGAAAAGCAATTGGGAAATGTCATCAAGATTGTGAGATTTGATCAGGGTAGTGAATCTTATAGCAAACATGATGTGTCTGGACAGCACATGGGATCATTCGCTAGGTTTCTATAGGACTATGAAATTATTCCATAGTATTCCAAACCTGGTAGTCATAAGTAAAATGGCATTGCAAAAAGGTTTAATCGTATTCTTAAGCACATGACGAGGAGCATGATAAACGAATTTAATATGCCAAAATTTCTTTGCGGTGAGACAATCAAAATTTCTTTGTCTATCTCAATAGGATTCCTATTAAATCTATACCTAAAACTTCTTTTGAGCTTTGGATTAGTAGGAAACCTAGCCTAAATCACTTCCAGGTTTGGTGATGTCTTTCTAAGGTGAAAATTTACAACCCAACTAAGAAAAGGCTTGACCTGAGATTGGTTCATTATTACTTCATTGGGTATTTAGACCATGCAAAATGATACAAGTTCTAGTGCCCTATGAGAGGTGCAAGGATAGTTGAATCCATGACCATAAAATTTCTTAAGCTTGATGTTGCCAGTGTGGCACTGAGTCCAGGCACATTGAAACATAGAGAGACTATCACCATCTTTGTCCCTCAACCTTTATCCAACTAGAGTGTTGCATTCACATTGAAACAAATTAGAATATTGAACCTTCAATAGTTGCTCCACCTAATGTTAAGCCTCCTATTGCAACTCCTATTCAAGACCTTTAACTTATTGAACATGCAGAGTAGATTCTGGTTAAGAGGTCAATCAGACAAAGAAAAATAACAATTTCTAATGATTATTATGTCTATCTTGGCGTGAGTATGACATTGAGCATGTTGTTGATCCGACTTCATATAATCAAGCTGTAAATAGCCAATAGTTTGATTTGTGGATGACTACCATGATAGAACAAATTAAATCCATGTTCAACAATGAAGTATGGGAACTTTGAAAACTTCCAAAGAACTACAAGGCAATTGGCTACAAATGGGTATACAAGACTAAGAAAGACTTGAATGGCAGGATTGAAAGCTTTAAAGCAAGACTGGTTGCTAAGGGTTTCACCCAAAGAGAAGGAATAGATTACACTAAGACTTTTTACCAGTTTCTTCTGAAGAATCCTTCAAGATTATCATGTCTTTAATAACATATTTTGATTTTGAACTCCACCAAATGGACGTTAAAGCAAACTTTCTTAATGGTGAGCTTAGAGTGGAAGCTTACATGAAATAGCATGAAAGTTTCCAAGTGAGTGGGAGTGAGCATATGATGTACACATTGTGGAAGTCAATATATATGGCTTAAAACAAACACCTCAATGATGTTATCTAAAGTTTGAAGAGTTAGTTACTTCCTTGGACTTTAATAAAAATAATGTTGATCAATGTATCTATCTTAAGGTCAATGGGAGCAGCTTTGTATTCCTTGTATTGTATGTCGATGACATTCTCCTAGCTAGTAATAGCTTAGGGATACTTCATGATACAATACAACTATTATCTAAAACTTTTGACATGAAAGATCTTGGAGAGGCATCATTTGTTTCAGGGATATAGATTCATAGAGATAAAACACATGATTTGCACAGTTTGTCTCAAAGAGCTTACATTGATAGAGTTTTTGATAGAATTGAAATGAAAAACTATAAACCCAAGGATGTTCCAATCATTAGAGGTGACAAGTTTAGCAATAAACAATGCCTAACAAATGACATTAAGAAGTAGTCAATGAAAAATGTCCTTTATGTAAGTGCAATAGGAAGTTTAATGTATGCTCAAGTTTGCACCAGACTAGATTTAGCTTTTGTAGTTGGCATTATTGGCAAGTATTTGTCAAATCCTAACAAAGATCAATGGTGTGCTACCAAGAAAGTAATGAGGTATCTACAAAAGAACAAGGACTATATGCTTGTTTATAGGAAGGTAGATAACCTGGAAGTAATCAATTATACAAATTTAGATTTTGTTGGATGTGCTGATGATATGAAGTCTAATTCAAGTTACATATTTATGATGACTAGAAGTGTTATATCCTTGAAAAGTGTTAAGCAAACCTTGACAGCTTTTTCCGCCATGCAAATAGAGTTTGTTGCTTACTATGGTGTTGCTTTGCAAGTTATTTAGTTGAGAAATTTCATTTCAGGACTTGAGGTTATTGATTCTATTGCTAGCCAACTAAAGTTTTATTGTGATAATAATGCCACTATGTTCTTCACCAAAAACAACAAAAAGTCCACTAGAAACATTAGGAGTTGAAGTACTTGACAGTTAGAGATCTTGTGGAGAAAGGGAACATAGTTGTTGAGCATTTATATGTCCCCATGGTATGTTTTCAATTTTTTATATGGATATTTAGTTTATTATTTTTATTTTATGCAATACATGTAGTTTGTGTTTCTTACAAATACATGTATCATCTATAATGTACCAAATTGTTATCTTTTATGAGGACTAAATTTGTTGTCACTTGTTAGATCTTGTTCTTTTAAATATAGTCTCTTATCAAAACTGTGTTAGGATAAAGAGACTTGCCTTGTTGAAGGATTGGTTTTGCTATATGATACCTTACGAGGGCTAAGACTTGGTGTTAGTCATTAGCTTCTGGGCATGTTTTCTTGCCTTTAAATTAACACCATGTTGGGATTTTTGAGACGTCCTAGTTTTGGGTTTTACCAGTTGATTTCTCTTATTTATTTTAAGTTTTGTTGAGAATTATTGAGAATTGACATGAAAGATGAGCATGATTTGTTTTGATCATATTTTTTTATGCTATTTTTCATGATACTTTGCCACATCAATGACTTAATCTATGTGGTTTGTGGTGTTTGCAACAATGAAAAGTTTTGCATTAGTAAGAATATATCTGCTACTATGATTCAATATAATTGGCTACATCAAACAAAATCAATTTTAAGGTGTCATATCTCTAGAGTGGTGTATTTTCAAAATTTGGCCACATGGATTTAAAATTAGTTCTCAGTCTAAGAGTCATTTTTTTCAAAATAAATTGTTTTATAAAATTAGGTTAATTACTATTAATATTTTCCAAGTGGAAGAATATTGAAATTTTCCAATTATGTGGACTAACATTAATTGGGTGTATTTTGGTTTTTATAAAAATGACTAAGTTGTGATCCTAGAAAATTTTCTTTAATGTCTAATTTTATGTGATCATTCTTATGGACATTGTTTGATGTCTTAGTGGGATGATGCGTAAGGTAACAAGTGTAAGCTCGAACTCAAGTGAAGAAGCAAATAATGTCCTCCTTCAAAAAAAATCTGGACAGAGCACAACAAAAATGTAGGAAAAGGATAAATGCAAGCTATCACTTCTCTTGGTCATGTCATCAAGACATTCCCAACACTATTAAGGCTCCAAGAGTCATAAAACATCTGGCTACTATAAAAGGACAAGCAAAGGGTTTGAAGAAGAACAAGAGCTAATATTCCAAGTTGCCATATCAAGCTAAAAAGTTATTCATTGTCTTATTCATCTTAAACTTTTGGCTTGCAAATCTCTTTGTAAGAGAGTCTAAAATTATTGTTATCTCTTTTGAGATACTGTTTTGTTGCCTTGTTTTTACACTAGCTTGGGATTAAGAGAAAGTAAGGAGTCTTTTTTATGAATGCCTTAGAAGCTAGGGAATATTGTACCTTGCGATAAGATGGTTGATAGTATTACTCAAGTAATAGAAAAGATCAAGTGAGGAAAAAGTTGTAAAAGTGGCTGTAAAAGAATCAACTAGTATATAACCCTTAAACGATAGATTTGACCATGAGGGATTACAGGCCATCAAACCTTTATAAAGAGTTTGCATGTCTCCCTATCCCAATCTTTTATTTTTTTAGCACTTTATGTTCTACATTATTTGTTGATTATCTGATTCTGCCTACTCCTTCGCATTTTTGGCTACTCGTTCAAGATTAATTTACTTCTTTAAACTGAAAAATTTTTACTGCAAGAAAAATTTCTTGATCACTAGTTCTTTTATGAAAGGTAATTGGTCAATTATTAATGAATTCAAGTTTGCTAGAGAAAATAAATTTCTTGTCCAGTCCATATATGCTACTACAATTTGATCATAAGCTCCAAAAATAGAAAGAAAAAGATGAATAAGAAGATAGAACATCCATAGAGAAAGCTATCTCAAACTGACAATATTGTTAAATAATAAAAGTTGATTTGGAATTAGACTATTGGACGACCAAGTGAGTTGCCTGATCACAACTTTACTAACATAAAATTAATGAAAATACAATGGCTTATTACAATTGTACTTGGAAATATGGGCACATATCGCAATTAAAATTAAAGGAAGCAATTAACTAAGCGTTCTTTTATTGCTACATGACCTGGATAACAGAACATATTGATTGAATCAAAGTAAGAAAAAGAAGTGATATGCCAGCAATGGAAGCAACAAATTGCCATGGAGTCTTGCAATAGTCACGTCTCAAAGTTGTTTTCAATTTCTGATAAGGATTTTTGTAGAACTTATTCAATTCCTTGAAAAGTTTAATATAATCAGAATTGAAATTCACCCATATGACATTCTTCACAAGACCGTTAATCAATGTAGCTACGGCATGGGCATCATCCAAATTGTTAATGATTATTCCATTTTCAATGAGAACATCCACATCTTTATTTGTGTCAATAAGGAAATCCAAAATAGTAACATAGTCAGTGATGTAGGATTGACTGCGATAATGACATTGTTCAAAAGCCACCATATTATGAAACAAAATACCCGTCTTGTCTTCCACCACAATTTTGGGAATTCCAAGAACACGTCCCGAAAAGTCCAACCCTAGTAAGCATTTGCTTTCAACTTTCACCTTAAACTTCAATCCCGCTTCATATAATTTACTTGCATTGAATTTAAGTACTTCATGGTCCCGAATTCTTTCTGGCTGTGAGCTAGATGGATGTTGTAAGTGAAAATATCTTAGCAAGTCCGTGAAGTGACATATGCTAACATTACGAGGATTCAACTTTTGTTGGTTGAAATGGTTAAAATACTTGAATGTGAGTTTGAGAAATGAACTCTTGTTACTAGATTTAGCAGAGAAGGCCCAATTAAATAGGTTGTCCAGAATAAAGAAAGGTAGTTGATTCTCGAGTAACAACAAATCCCATAGTATAAAAGCCTTCAACCGAGTACCTGATAAAAGAGGATCATCTCTAGACCTTCCCCTTTGATGGCCTCTCAAGAAGAGTTCAATTATGAAACAAGCATCTAAAGATATAATTTTGACAAATTCCTTCTTGTCAGGCACAATGCCCTCTGCATAACAAAGACGGACAGCGGGTTCTAACTCTTCAATGAAACTTACCAAATTATCCAAATCGATCCTAGTTCTTTCGACAAATTTCTTGAAATATTCCCACTTGTGGATTTGCATGTTTTGCAGCCTCTCATCTTTATAGTGAAAAGGGCCAATTGAAACAGCTTGAGGGGCATAAACTTCTTTGTTTAGTTCACGGATGTCATTGGGTACCCTATAAATGCACCATTCAGTTCTGTTAGAAGGTTCTATCCGCCTGAGCATTCCTTCAATCACAATCGACACTTCATTTCGATTCAAACTTGTCATCTGTCAATTCGAAGTTAGAAAAACAAAATAACAAACACTGATAATATTGTAGAAAGTGCAACTAAAATCATTCACGTATATTAAGAAGGAGTAATTAGGTAACAATGTTTAAATTTTTCTTATTCAGCTGATCAAATCTCAAGGAACCAAAAATTAATAGAGAGAGATTGACTTATGTTCTAATTAACTACTTTGTGGAGTGTTACCTTAGAAGCACTTGATAAAAGATTAAGTGAATTACGACTTTTTTGGAATTACTTGGTCGAAATTGTTATTGCTGATATGAAAAACTATTTTAGTACCATGTGAGAAAGAATTCTATTGTTCCTTTCTTGTTTGTATATAAGTCATAAAACAATTATAATTTCAACATCTTAGTCATACTTTAAAGGAAGCCAATATTTTACCCAAGAATCTTACAGCTATTTTTATAGTTGTCATGAAAACTACAATTTTATTTATAAGTCTTGCAAAATAGTTTTTGCCAAAAAAAAAAAAAATTGGATAGCTTTTTGTGTCATAATTAAGTACACATGATGATGCATAAAAAATGTTAAAAATTTTAATATTTTACAAAGTATGAAACTTCAAAGAAAAAATTATATATCAATATAATTTTTTTCAAATACATAACCAAGTATAACCCAACACAATGTTAAATATAAAATAATTCATAAAATCTATTTGTTTTAGTATTAGATCAAGGAGAATTCTAAGTTACACCTTTGAATTTCGAGCACCAGGATTTCTACACATCTAGTTTCTCCGAGCAGTCATCGTCAAATCTAAGCCATTCAAAATGTGCAATGGGTAATCAATTTTGCTATCCAAATTTATCAGTGACTTAGTCCCTTGTTATAAGGGTGCTAGTTATCATATCCCAAGAGATCAAGGGATTACATGCATATGACTAAAAAATACAGATGATTTGATATATTTTAGTCAATCCAAATTGTAATTATTAATGATAATTAATAAGATAATCAATACACATATTATAGTTTGAATGAAGAACTTGACAATAAACACATAAAAAAAGTTTACCTAACTTTTGCCCTTGAAAAAAAGGTCATTGCTTTTTTACTTCAAACTATCCAAATTTGCTAGGTTTAATGAGTTAACCTAGGATTGATATAATTTTATTTGGATTAGGACTGGAATTGGCATGAAAAATGAGAACAATGATCCAACATGATAAGGGACTGACATGAAATAATCTAATATGATAAGAGCTTGAGACTTGTAAGTGTTGACCCACCTGACTAATAGTTTAATTTATTTGTCTTGTAATATATAATAAATAATATAAAATTAATTGATATATATATATGTATATATATAAATTATAACTTTAATATATTAAAATTATATATATAATAATATTAAATAAATTTTAATGTTTAATGAATTTATATATTTAATATTGTCAACATATATTACACAAATTTACCAAAATAA